>CM030852.1:1927433-1934933 GCA_018105865.1 Metaphire vulgaris
GGTCAAAGTTCACTGATACCTGGCCTAAATGCAACTGGCACTGTCACAGAGTGGAGTCTAATACGGTCTGCAGCTCTGCATAGTCCCTTAGCCTGATGATCAGTTATGTACAGTAAAACCTCGTTATAACATACTTAGAAAGTCTGTAAAATTGAGCACCGGTACGTTACATCTGAAATACGTTATATCCAATACCATCCAATACGGTTGCGCATCACATGGGACAGTACATTGCGGTACGTTATAACCGAACTCGTATAAGTTACAACCGAGCACATTATAACGAAGCTCTACTGTACCACTAAGCACCACAATAAACTGCACATATAGGGTGGTGCAAAAAAACCATACTATATTAAATGCAAACATAAATGTGACTAGTCCGGTTTTTTTGCGCCACCCTGTATATAAAGTCATATAATGCCGCCGACCAACCTGTACGGGTCTTACGATCGCCTCCGGGCGGTGATGCTGTCCGATCATGGCGGATGGGATCTCGATGCTCTGGTCATCATCGATGATGTCGTCCATTCCTTCCGCGATGACGGTAAGCTGATTGATCGGGGAAAAAGTCGAGCTGCTCTGCGGGGATGGCGGACAGCTGATGCTGTTGCTGTCAACGCTGTCCTGACGCTGGCGGTGGTTTGGATTCCTGACACCAAAGGGAAAACTCAGTCAGTCAATCAATAATAATAATAATATCAATAATAATAATAATAATAATAGTAATAATAGTAGTAGTAATAATAATAGCAATAATAATAGCAATAATAGTTATAATAATAGTAATAATAATAGTAATAATAATAGCAATAATAATAATAGTAATAATAATAGTAATAATAATAGCAATAATAATAATAGTAATAATAGCAATAATAATAGCAATAATAATTATAATAATGTAATAATAATAGTAATAATAATAGCAATAATAATAGTAATAATAATAGCAATAATAATAATAATAGCAATAATAATAGCAATAATAGTTATAATAATAGTAATAATAATAGCAATAATATTAATAATAAGGTTTTTAGGGTTTTAAGCTTTTTAGGTTTTTGGGGTTTTTAGGGTTTTTATGGTTTCAAGGTTTTTAGATGAGATCCTACAATAAATAAGGGAACATTGTGAACACAAACATTGAATATAATGAACCGTACTTTGTGAGATAAATCTCTATGGTATATCGTCCACTGATGTAGTCGTCACCCAAAGCTAAAACAATGACAGTCAACCTTCTTACCGGTATTTTATTTATATTTATATTTATTTATATTTTTAAAAAGTAATCAATTTTCAGTGCAAATCATACCAAAGTAATCCTACCATTCCTCATAATTGGAAATCCATAAGGGTACCGATAATTCTAATAAAATTGGTCTAAATTCTGGCAAGCAGTGGTAAACTGATAAAAGTAATAATAATAATAACAATAATAATAATAATAATAATAATAATAATAATAAGTAGCATCACCACTAAACTTCTATAGCGCCATTTCAGTGATGCTCTTAATGGTTGCTCCTTAATTTGAATCATAATTCCTCCGTCGTCAAATCCAATAAGGAAAGAAAAACACATTTTTAAAAATACGTCACTGGCAAAGACGAAGGCTAACCCGGAGACTGTGCCTGCGTTGGAAAGACCTCGTAGAACGGCTTCTTCGGCCAAAGATACCAGAGCAGGCGTTTCTTCTGCGCCTGATGTTCGTAGTCGATCACCTCCATTGCACCCAATATCGTGGGCAGGCCCTTGTCCTGGATTTCCTTTGGGGTGAGGTACTCCTTGACGTGAAACAGCTTTTTCTGTCCTGTTCGACAAAAGAAACGTGTGAAATATTCCATACAAAAATATTTGGAATAAAAATAAGAAGACCCTACGTGCAAACGATTAAGTGGACATCGATTTAAATGTTCTTGAATTGACATGGTTTTAGCTGAATGCATTTGGGATACCAGTATTAAACTGGTGCTATAGAAGCTAATAATAATAATAATAATAATAATAATAATAATAATAATAATAATAATAATAATAATAATGAAAGTGAAGTAAGATGAACTGGTGCTATAGAAGTCAATAATAATAATAATAATAATAATAATAATAATAATAATAATAATAATAATAATAATAATGAAAGTGAAGTAAGATGAACTCATTGAACTGGTATTATAGAAGTCCATAATAATAGTAATGATGATGATGATGATGATGATGATGATGATGATGATGATGATGATGATGAAAGTGAAGTATGATGAACTGGTGCTATAGAAGTTCATAATAATAATAATAATAATAATAATAATAATAATAATAATAATAATAACAATAATAATAACGATGATGATGGTGATGATGATGAAAGTCAAGAAATATAAAAATTGGAAAGAGAAGGTCAAAGATCAGATGGGAAAGGTCAATTTCTAAATCACGAAAAATTCAAGTAGAATGTCTACTTTCAATCATAAAACTTCTACAATTCAGCGTCAGTTGCATTTGAAAAGTGTCACTTTCTACCAAAAAAAGTGACACGAATTCTTCGAATCACGTGAAATTCCAACAAAACCTTTTGTCAAACAGAAAGGCGTTCGAACCTGTTTCCGAGTCCCTTTCGACAAACGAAAGGGTCAAATACCCGCTGACATCTGACCTTTGGCTGACCTCGATATTTGTTTCGCTAAAGCGGAGCAAGAATGTTCCGGGCTCCAAGTCCATCAGTTTGTTTTTCACGTCTTCTTTGGAAATAAACCCATATATTGATCTACAAGAACAAATTGTACAGAAAAGTCATATCAATGATCCTAGAGTACTGCAACAGCCTTGATCGAAACCATATTTTGGATCGAAGAAGATCGAACAGACTTCAGAATTCAACAGGTCTCTAAGAATCGGTACGTCTCATCAAGTGGAGAGATGACAGAATTCATACAACCAGTGTTTATTCTAGGCCTTTTCTGGGGCAGAATCCCCCCAGTTTAAAATTTCCCCCAAATTTTTTTACCATTTTGGCAAGTAGTAAGACCCTCCATGTCTGTTCCCCCCCAAATCATAAACTCCCGCCCCCCCTCCAATGTCTATGTGGCTAGAATAGCCACTGCATACAACAAAAAGCTTAGTGTTTGTCATGAACTACAGGAAAAATCTGTAAACAATTACAGTATTACTAAAAGCACGTAATGGAAAAATCGAAACCATTCCTAAAATTAATAAGCACGTAACAGTCGCTTTTCGAGCAAAACTTGCAGAAAACTGATCCATCGTCTCTACGGTAACAAAAACTTAATTTCCAGTAAGTGCTGAGGTAACACAAAGAAATAAAATCAACTAGAATTTGGTAAAAGTCTACGCTCTCACCCGTCCTGCCACTCTTTCTTAATGCGGTCCTTAACGAGATTAAGGTTCGCCCAAAACCATTTCCAGAAGCTGAAGTCACGCTGTGGCAGTTTGTCCTGACAACATTACAACAACACAAGACTATAACACCATCGAGAGGAGCACACATTTACAGTTCGTAAAACATGTAACCCGTAATATGTAACACATGATGCAAAATAGCATTAACCCCTTAACTGGGAACCCCGGATATATCCGTCCATTTTACATTGAGTTACAGTTAAATACACGGTTAAGGGGTTAAAATTCAGCATTCAGGACCTAATAGAAGACAGAGATTGACTCATGCGCATTATGAAGTGGCGCTATAGAAGTTTAGGATTAGATTAGGTTGGATAATGTTAGTTTGTCTTAACTAACAACTAACCTAGGTAACAAAGATTGATATTTATTAACCTAGAAATAAAATATTCGTCAAAATTCATGGTAATTTCTCGATAACTTATTTTGCTAATCTTATCACTAGAGTCTTACCTTGATCAGTTGTTTTTCAGATATCATCATATCATTGAAATTCATGGTTCTCTTTTCACCTGAGCATAATATATATATATATATATATATATATATATATATATATATATATATATATATATATAAAGCATAACATGAGTGCTACAAATGCTTTAAAAAATTGGCAACAATACCAATGTGATACTTTCACTATCACTAACTAATTAATGTCATCAATAACTTAACAACTAACCACAATAATAATAATAACATTCATAATTAGTGATCGCAAAATTGAATCATAAGTTATTCATTTGGAGGAAGTTGGAATTCAATTTTGGAGAAACGAGATTCAACTGAGACAAAAAGCTGTAGGATGGATCCAATCCAGTGGCGGCTCTAGGATTTGGCAAGTGGGGGGGCCGTTGGGGGGGGCAACTTCTAATCATGGGGGGCCAACCATTTGTTGTTTAATGTATGTAGCATTAAGTATAAGGTCCCAACTGGGGGGCCGACTGGGGGGGCCAGGCTCTCAATAGGGGGGCACGGGCCCCCCCTGTGCCACCCCGGTGGAGTCGCCACTGATCCAATCTAGTAAAATTACAAAATTCTGGCATTTTAATTGTATCTAATATTTGAATCACTTCAGCCGACACCACCACCACTACCACCACCACCACCACCACCAACAACAACAACAACAACAACAACAACAACAGCAACAACAACATTAAATGTGTAACTTTGAATGATCCCATCCGTTCATTATGAAAAATATGAGGAAGTAAACGTAAAAGGCAAAATTAAATAAACATTCACCCAATCTGATAGATTTCGAGAAGATTGAAATTTAACTTTTAACACGATCTTTAATCTATTTTAATCACTGGACAAAACCAGGAACACACTGAGACAAGGCATAAACTTCTAGGCTCGGGCACCCCACCCCCCACCAGGGTAGGGGGAAGGCATAGGGGTCGAGCCCCTACTTTTCATCCAAGTCCAGACCAATACACTGAGAATGAATTCACTTACGGAAGGCGATCCTAGCGAGATAATTCAAGTGGTCGTCGGTCAGTCCTCGACCCGTGCACTGCAGAAAAAGTGCGTTGAGGACAGCGGCAACATCGCTCCACTTTGTCATTTCTCGGTATTGAAACGGAGTGCGGTTCTAACAGAACAAAAAAGTACGATGCGATAAGCTACAGTGCAAAACAATACTTGGGGAAAATGATAACGTAGTACCTGTGATATTGAAGGCAAATGGTTACATATTTAGCCATATCCAAATGAATACAGATCTTATGCCATCTGGCAAAATTGAAACTTGAAGCCTAGGTTTTAGTGAATAAGTACTCTATTCCACATATTACTTGTTGTTTCAACTTCTATAGCGCCATGCATGTGGTAGCTATGTAATCAAGGCATTTACAACTAGTCAGGGTTGATATAGGTTGATATATATATATATATATATATATATATATATATATATATATATATATATATATATATATAAAGACATGTTTATTCAACATCTTGTTTCCACGTTCCTTGTAAAGCACCCTTGACCTTGGCCCATGCTATGTTATGGTGCTATATAAATTGTCATGAACAATAACAACAATAACAATAACGATAGGGTGGCTTGGGTAAGGTTCAAATCATTGACCCCTGTCTCTGTTGCCATGGCAACACAACCATTTCAAAAGCCAGGCAAGAACAACATACCTCATCAGAAAATGCCGCATCCCAGATCAACGTTCCCTTGGCCATGATCTCCTGTGAAGTCTGGCTTGTAAGTATGACAGGCAGTGAAACAACCTGAAGAAATTCTCTAATAATTAGTTTAATTTCAAACTGGCGCTACATAAAAACAGACATAACAATCGATACGCATAAACAATACAGACAATAATACAAATAAATTCCACTAAATAATAAAGATGATCGCCAGACATAATAAAGACAATAATAAAGATATAATTATTTCCACTAAATAAAGAGAATTATCAATAGACAAAATAGAGATAATAGTGAAGATAGTTTTGCAAGAAAAAGATAATTAACAGAGATAATAACAAAGACAATAATAAAGATAATTTCTACTAACCTAAAGAGATCATCAGAGATAATAAAGACAATAATAAAAATAATTCCCCTAAATAAAGATAAAAACTAGCAATACTACTACTACTACTACTACTACTACTACTACTATTACTATTACTACTGCTACTACTACTACTACTACTACTACTACTACTACTACTACTACTACTACTACTAATAATAATAATAAAGACAATAATAAAGATAATGCGATACTACTACTACTGCTGCTGCTACTACTACTACTACTACTGCTACTGCTACTGCTACTACTACTACTACTACTACTGATAATAATAATGAAGACAACAATGAAGATAATTTCCTTGCCTTCAACTGAATCGGTTGGCTACAGACGCTAATCGTGGTGAAGAAGACAAACGCGAACTTCTGATCCGTCACGAGTTCCTCGTTGCGCCCTCTATCGGGTCGCTTGACGTTGCGCAGCTGAATGCTGTAGAACTGCGCGACGCAGGCGTTGGTCGAGTGATGAACGGTGAAGACCTTTTCATCTCCGTTGATGATTTCGCAGGCACCGGGCGTGAAGCTGTCGCCGGCGGGGATGTCCTTCTCGAAAAACAGCGCCATCTTCACGCGCGGTTTGCTGAAGTCGAGACCGAACGCCTTGCCGCCGAGGATGCGTACCGCCATGCTGAAGTTCGCGCTTTTTCCGCTGCCGACTTTCAGGATGCGATCCGGAATGTTCTGCTCTATGATGAACGTCCTGTAAGTCGAGAAAACAACGCAAGTATTATACAAATTGTTATTTATCTTTTCAGTATCTTCTTTGTGGGCCGTTTCACGTCCCGTGGCGGGTCGGATCTGGCCTGCGGGTCGCCATTTGAATACCCCAGTTACAGATTCTTAAAATCTCATTCACGCCTGGCACATGATATACGTTGAAGATTCTCACAGCCGCAAAAATTACTGCAATTACGCATTACACAATTACAGACAGGTTACACAGCAGACAGCAAGGTACGGCGGTACTACCGTTATGCAGTAACAGTTACGTTACGTAACTGCCCGTACTAAAACCAAACAGAGACATAAACGGTGCGGCGCATACTTGCGCAGGTGCATCGGCAGGTAGTCGTTGGTCAACTCCTTGAGTACGATTTGGAGCTGGTGTTTTTTGCGGTCGTCCTGGAAATTCACTTTGTTCAGAATGGAGAGCAGCTGTTCCACCTGCTGTATCATGCGATAGAGCAACTCTCCACCCTGATCGCACCTAAACGAGCAACGCGGCGGAGACAACAGAACTTGTATCAAAGCTAAAACAACCGGGTGGTGATGATGATGATGCAGAGAGGTCGATGGTTTAACTATGACGTGGCAGATGCATTAACCCCTTAACCAGCCATTTACTTGTAACGCAATGCAAAACATAAATGTATTCAAATGTATCTTGTATCCAATGGCAACCATAACAGAGGTCAGGTCACTTTAAAATAAACACAGTGAATTTCTGCAACAACATAGCTCCTATGTCTAAATAAAACTAAAGATTCTAATGATGATGATGATGAT
>CM030852.1:1937433-1959933 GCA_018105865.1 Metaphire vulgaris
AACAGTGCCACTTACCCGTACATATACAGGGCGGCACAAAAAACCGACTACCGGTAATCACATTTAGGTTTGCGTTTAATATAGTCCGGTTTTACTTAATATAGTCCGGTTTTTTTTGCGCCACCCCTGTAAGTATACACCAAGGCAGGAAACAATGAATAATTCAATAAATTAAAAAGCTTCTATAAAAATGCATTCTATTATTAGCAATTACGGATGAATTATGAAATTCAGCTGGAGATGGGCAGTATTAAAGTAGGCAAGCAAGTGAGAAAGTAGGTAAGTAAGTAAGATGGCGGGTAAGACTTACAAAATATTTGTGCTTCAGATTTTCCAGTTTCTGCTTAATCTCCTTGTTTTCCGTGGCTCGTGGCTCTTCCGCTTTGAGCGGACGACGCAGTTGGTCCTTAAACAGAAATTTCTCCGCATCAGTCGATGCAAGTCGCCGACAGAGGCGGTTCCACAGGGGCCCACGCCCCCATTGAATGCCTGGCCCCCCTACTGGCTCCCCATAATTTTGTGCACTCATTCTAGGCAACCAGACTAGCCCCGGTTTATGAAAAACAGTTGGCCCTGTGCTTAGAAGTTGCCACCCCAACGCCCCCACCCCCCCAGTTGCCAAATCCTGGAGCCGCCACTGGTGTTGGTAATTACAATAGTTCTAATTGGCGCAAGTTAGACTGATTCAGTGCATCGCTGTTAAACTTGGTTAGGCTTCGCTGTTAAACTCGGTTAGGCTAGGCTCAGTTAGGCTGAGCTTAGAGAATACAAATACTTGCATACTTGTTAATCTGTTCCAAGTCTGCTCGGTACGAGGGATCGGTGTATTCTGAATAAATTAATAGAATGTCTCTGAACAATCGGTGTCTAATGATTGGTTGATATGTATGTCAATACGACCCAATTGTTTCCTTACGTCATCGGTGGAGTACCTCAGGTTTTCCTCCTCCTCCCGCAGCCTCTTGACCTCTGTCACAAACTGACATGAATTACCATTGAACTCTTGCTACAAATAGAAAGAAAACCACTGTCCACGTTTATAGGCCATCGTTCGAAACAGGACGGTGGCAACACCATAGATGTGAGAAAGAAAGAATGGGGCATACCGCGTCAAATCAACGCAGTCATCGAATGTCACCGTCTCAGATTTTGATGAAAATTGGCACAATTGTTCATCCCCATAAGCAATGTTGAAAACCATAATATTTGAGTTTCGGGTCAAACCACGTCCAAACTATGGGTCATGAAACTCTGGTCGACCGGCGCCAACTAGCGACACTAAAACTGTAATATCTCCACTTCTATGATAGCTAGAGACACGATCTTTGCACCAAACTTTAGCTTTTTGAAAGCTCTATCGGAGCCAATCAACAGGCACACCAAGAGTTTGAATACCAAAAGAACAGAAGCAATTGTAGCACATAATTTGACATTTCGGCCAATGCGTATTCAACAATATTTATGATTTACCGTACTTGTAGTAGTAGTAATAGTCATTACCTTTAATGCGTCCCGCGCCTGGCTAAAGTCCATCGTGCGCTCGAGGTCAAAGTTAGAAGCCGCCTGCATCTTTTCCTCCATCGCCTGAATCTTTGAAAGGAGCTCCTGATAGAGGTGCTCGGCTTGGCACCTCCCCTCCTCCGAGCTCAGGTCCACTTGCCTGGAAAAAATATCGAAGAAGCACGTTGTTTAAATCTCTACGACAACACACAAATACGCCTACCATTCAGTGAGGATTGACAGAAATGAAAGTGACCTGAGGGCCTCGAAAAGGAAATTGAAAAATTTAAGTAATAAACACACAACTGGCAGTATTTAAAACCGGTTAAATGTGGTCCCCTTGTAAAAAAAAAGGGATGACCATTACATCGTAAAAACTCCACGTGACTTTCACTTTGCAACAATTTTCATAACAGTTCAGCAAATCATCGATAGTAAACAAAGCACTTCAAGTTTTTATTATTACAGTATTACAACAATAAACTACGGAAATTAAAATGAAAAACAGGATACAGCAGAATTTACGTTTCCTCCGTAAAAGTATACATGCACCGCTTTTCATTCGGACCATACCGCAATTAATATGCCGATTGTTCAAAAGCGCAAGCACTTACAGCAACTGTCGAACATCAGAGATACAGTGCAATACAATAAATTGCACATCAACCAAAAACCAGGCCCTAATAGTAGTTCTATGCAATAAAAACTGTTTAGAAATTCAGGAAGAAATCTATAAACAGAGAAGTAACAGTAACATCATTTTTCTTACCTTCTGATAAGACAAACATAAAAAAACTGGCCCAAGTCAGACCAAGAAACTGCATTAAAAGAGTCGTAAACACTTGTTCATGGAAAGTACCTTTCGTTCATTCTCACCTTCCTCTTTCAGAACTAAGGGTAAGACGGACAGCCACTGTTAGGTACTTCCTCTTTCCCCTTGAATGACAGCTATCTTCCCTTTTGAGGAAAACTTGAAATGCTACTACAATATGTCTCCCACTATAAGAAAATATCAAACCCTTGAGAAGCCAATGCTGACATAGGCACCATACACACATCACAGACCATGTTGTATTCTGTGTGCTGCTACAGCACCTTTGTTACGCCTCGCTTACTGCAATCTTCCTGTAAGAATGCACTTCTAGTAAAAGAAAGCCCAAAATATGCTAACGACTTTTCGAAAGTGGAAGTCACCGCCACGTACTGTGGGCTTCCTGAATTGGGTGGAAACGCTAACAGCCACATCGTGGTTCAGCTTCAACTCAGGATCACGATCCGTGGCCAGAGAAAGCAAACAAAGGAAACCTGTTTCCATCAGCCACTCTTATCAGGCACATACACCCGGGTCACCATGGTCACCTGTGGTACATCATAATGGACAGAGTCAAAGACTAAAATCAGCCAATGCTGACTTCCCTTCCACTAAATTTTCCCTTTAAGCTATGTATATTATTATTATTATTATTATTATTATTATTATTATTATTATTAATATTATTATTGTTGTTGTTGTTGTTGTTATTACTACAACTACTACTACTACTACTACTGCTGCTGCTACTTCTACTAGTACTACTACTACTACTATCACTACTACTACTACTACAAATACTACTACTATCTTTATTATTATATATTATTATTATTATAACTATTATAACTATTATTACTATTAAGACAAAGATCAAAGTGAAGTGCACTTTAGCAAGCATCACTTGCTTGAATCTGCTGTCAAAAGTACAAGGTACATACCGGTGTGTGTATATATATATATATATATAATATGCTTATTTGTATAATGGATAGGCTGGAAGTAACTTACCAGTTCTGAGCTTCTATCCATTCTGCAAACGTTGACCTGATCTTATAAGGAAATGACGACCTGCGATAAAGGTCGTTGATCTTTTCGTGTAGCGCTTTGTTTTTCTTGCACAAGTACTGAAGCTGGAGCCACATCGACATTGTGCAGACGTGGTGCCACTGCAAAACGTTAAACGGAAAATAATAGAAAATAGAAATTAAAGTGAAACACAGAGACCTCAAAACTTCACGGAAACAGGTAGAAACTTGAACAGCAGCGCTAATCTAATTCAATCTAAGCCTAAAACTTCTATAGCGCCACTCATTGGAAAATTATAATTCACTCGATCATCAATAGCACTAAAAGAAGTTCAATGACTTATTTATTGAATGAATGATCAATTAGATGGATTATCACCATTTGGATGACAAGCCTGAAAGCAATTGAAATATGTAGCATAACTGATTAGAAGATCGGACAATACATCACAACCTATAACTGTCTCATATCTGCATCACTGTAGAGTAATGCTATGTAATGTAATTGAGCTGTTGCAAATGAACATGGAAATCAGCAAGTAACATCTCGTGTTTATGTAGAGCTTTTGAAGTAGTACCGCAGTAGCTGCTTATTCCTAGGCTCGTCTATGTAATTCAAGACTGTCTCTACAGGCAGCCATGAAGACAGTCAAGACAGACAAGAATGTGCTATAGATGACGCCAATATGTTAAACTACAGAGTCCAAAAATGATATATAAGATAACGAAAATGATTGGTCACACCTCCCCCCCCCACACACACACACTCTCTCACGCGTCAATGTTCAATCATAATTTTGTATTCTCGATCAAAATTAATCAATTTCAACGTGAAAACCTGAAAAGCGAGATCTAAAGCAAAGGAACATGATCCAGATCATAAAGCCCTTACGAAGGAGAGCGATTAACACGGCAACAACGGTAATAACCATTAAACAAGGATTTCCTTTCCTTCCGGTAATTAGTCTAACCTCAAGCGCAGCAGGGAAAAACAACAGTCAACAGCTGTCCAAATCTTCGAATCTCTCTCAAATTCTCCTTCAAATTTCCGATTTCGAACGCGGAAGACGAGAGCCCGGCCTTCGACCGTCGACGTCCTTCGTTAAACGGGACTGACGGCCCCGATGCGAGCGCGGGATCGACGGGGATAGGGGCGGGGAGGGGTCCGCGCCGCGACTGCTGCGGGTTCGGAAAAGCGTAAAGTCAATTTTACGAAAACAAGATGGCTGACGCTCGCCTTAAAACGAAAGCGCATGCGGAATTCCCCGTCGTCACGGTCGACAGATGACGCCCTGTTTGCAAGTAGGTCAACTCAATCAATCAATCTTCTATGGCGCCACTGTGCTCGTAATCGATGGCGCACCGAATCCTTTCTGAATTAGAGCCACGTCAAATCGATGAATTTATATAAAACACCGTTAACACGCTCAGTTTTCTCTTAGGGACTGTCCATAAATGACGTCACGCACTTAGGGTGGAGGGGGTTCAAACATTTGTGACAAAGTGTGGTTGTGTGACGACGTGAGGAGGGGTTCCGGAAATGTGACGTCACATAATACTAAATATTGTTATTAATAACGTAATGCTATGTTACCGTAAAGTTGAACGTAGTTTACACTTATAATTCATTTTTTAAAAATAATTTGAAAAAGTTTCTGAATATCTTTTCAACTATGATAATAATTATTATAGTGAGTATTTTCAAATGAATTCATTGCAACACCCGCTTCATTCAAGAAATAAGTGCAATGAACCATTAATTTTGACATTAGAAAGAGGGGGTTAGCGCATTGTGACGTCATTTTTAGGGGGTCTTACATTTTGTAACGACGTGTGACGATGGAGAGGGGGTCAACAACTGCCAAAATCGTGTGACGTCATTTATGTACGGCCCCTTAGAAGCAGTGGCGGCTCTAGGATTTGGCAAGTGGGGGGGCCGTTGGGGTGGGGCAACTTTAATCAGGGGCCAACCATTGGTTGTTTAATGTATGTAGCATTAAGTATAGGGTCCCAACTGGGGGCACTGGGGGCCAGGCTCTCAATAGGGGGGGGCACGGGCCCCCCCTGGCCCCCCCGGTGGAGCCGCCACTGCTTAGAAGAGGATATTTATGGGGGCGGTTGGATAGGGAAAATCTGGGATTAACCCCGGGCCAACAAAGGTTGGTGCCGCCACTGATGTTTCTGTTTGCCACTGATAATCCGAAAGTTTTACTACAGGCTGTGTACCTTCCCAATTAACAACTCGGAGATTTTATAAAGTGGGGTCGATACATAAAAAACACAGTTGCTTACTTTTACCTCATAAACGTTATTTGTGTTTCGTTATCAGCTGTAGAATTATTACATTAAAAGACTTCACAAGACAGCGTGGCCATCTAGCGAATAACAGAAAACTACCATAGGATCCGTTTAGAAAAGTAATATATTATTTCCTCATAATCAACTTATTGTTGACCTAATGGTCTTACTCTAGTGCATGGTTTCCAACGTTCCCCGCACGCCCCACGTGGGAGCAATTTGAATTTTTAAGGTGACAATTATAAAAATTGAAACTTTTAACAGGGCAATTCGAAAATGATATAGTCAGGGCTATTGTTCCCCCTCCCCCATAGCACCCCAACATCCACCGAATTTGAGACCGACATCCCCAACACCCCCAATTTCAGCTATGGGATGACCTTTTTTGCCTGTCAGACTTTTTGGCAGGGGACTCCCAGAATTTACCGACACCCCCCAGAGGCGTAGCGAGGGGGCATATGCTCCCGGGCGCCGATGTGAGGGGGCGCCAAAATCGGGTATTTGGGTAAGTGAAATGCATAATAAATAAAAGAAGCATGTGCGACGACCTTTTTTCCTCGTCAGCAGTGTTAGGGGCGCCAACGGTACACTTTGCCCCCAGGCGCCGGATACCCTCGCAACGCCACTGCACCCCCCCCCCCAATTGATAATCCTAGAAATAACCCTGGATATAGTAATAACGAATCTTTGGAAATACGCCTCTAGGATGCTAGATAGGGTCAACGACGTATCTATATCTTGTTTGTACTCTTTTAAAACTCGAAAATGCCGATGTAACCCCTTCCCCGTTCCACACATGTAGTCCTATTTAGTAGACATTAAGTAAGTAAGTAAGTAAAGAAGTAAGTAAGTAAGTAAGTAAGTAAGAGAACGTCAAGATTAGAGTGGTAACTCGTCAAAAAGGCTGCGCGAACACTTTAAACCTAAACTTAAGCCTAAACTTTTCATAAATTTCATAATTCATAATTTCATCTGAACTGTATTACACGTGATTAATATTTCATATTAATAATTATTACAATGGGAATCCCATGGGACGATGGGATGGGATGGGAATGGGACAGAAAAACCTGTCCCATGGACAAGCCTGTGACCGTTACGCCACTGCTCCACGCCCTTTATATAGCACAACAGTCACAGTTTACAGTATGGGCTACATTCGCCCTTGTTATCTGGATTTCTTTTTAATCTCCGTTGGCATTATAGGATCATCGTCTGAAATCCAATCACGTATATACATACATACATACATACATACACACACACGGAGAAGGATTATCGCGTATATAGTATATAATATATAATTGTGCCTAACGAACCCGGCGTCTCAGCTGTTGGCGCGTCTGTATTAGATCGGGCGGCGCCGGCGTCTCGTACTGGTCGGCGCATGGTTCTGGAAACGGCGTTATCGCAACCGAAGCGCCCGTGTCTGGCGTCTCTTCTTGTATTCGGAACGTCGTCCCGTTACTCAACACGCCTACGAAAAAAACGCACTTATTTATAGTATTTATTCCAGGATCGCGCACAATTGAAATAATTGCCATTAGACAGCAGGGCAGGGAGACAGACTACACAATATATATATATATATATATATATATATATATATATATATATATATATATATATACAGTATATATCGTCTGTCGTCTGCTTTTTCCCGCCACCGAGGCGTTGTCGTCTCCTTCCAAGTTTATTATCGGAAATCTTCTGATAAAGTCGTTTGGTTTGCTGTCACTTTGGAGTGTACCTATACCGTCCCGTCCCGTCCCTCCGGGGGCTTCGTTAACCTCGATGGCGTTGGGGTTGGGGGTTGGGGGAGGGGGTCGATGGGTCGCATGAACAGATCTATGACGTAATTAACCCGGATGTCGTCTGGGTCGTCGCCCGGTCGGCGACCGAGACGTCAAGGCGCGTCGTTCGGTTATCTTGAGAAGAAACGTATGTTGTCTTCGGCGATGTCTTCATCCTGGAAGACAGCGAGATAGTTGCGCTAAATAAATTATATACAGTATGTATATGCGGCCTTTGTTGAGTGCACGACGGCGATTAGTTGCTCTCTCTCTCTCTCTCTCTCTCTCTCTCTCTCTCTCTCTCTCTCTCTCTCTCTCTCTCTCTCTCTCTCTCTCTCTCTCTCTCAGTCTTAACAGAAATAAAAATAACTGTGGTGAGGCCACCAGGCAGGGGCGGTTTCAGGAATTCTTGGGGGATTTAAACATTATTATAGGAAGTTGGTGGGTGGGGGAATGCCAAGGGAAGAAGAAGAAAAAAGAAGAGAGAGAAAAAGGTGATTGTTAGTGTTTTGCCCCTAAATGTTAATAAACTTTGCCAAAAGGCCGACAAGCAAAAAAGGTAATTCGCAGTATTTTTCACTATTTTTTTAAACTGGGGGGGCAAATGCCCAGGGGTCCGGTGATCTGTAGGAGGCCCAGGCGGGTCTGCAAAATGCCTTCTCATGCAATAGTATTTGTTAATATTAATATTAATATTAATATTAATATTAATATTAATATTAATATTAATATTAATATTATTATTAATATTATTATTGTTATTGTTATTACTATTATTATTTATTATTATTATTATTATTATTATTATTATTATTATTATTATTATTATTATTATTATTATTATTATTATTATTATAAGCACGTTGAAGACGGTTCGGGAGGGAGACAGTCAAAATTCTGCTAATCCCCGATTATATCCGAGGACCCGTTTCGCTTGTCAGCGCCATCTTAAGAGAGGCGCCTAAGACCAAGCAGCTCCTGTGGTGCTACTTCAGATGGCGCTACATAAATTCCCGAGATTTAACTTACTTGTTTACTCAATTCGCCGGAATTTGGCATCCTCTCGTGTTGAAATAATTCCCGGGAGCCAAAAGTTTCATTTAGCGGAAACAACTGCAGCTATTCCACCGTCAAGCCCCCCTCCCCTCCCCTCTCCCCGGCCGCCGCAACGAACTTGGCCATTACCGACCGACAGGTGGCGACTGTGTCGCCGGCACCGGCGAGCGTTGCACTCTGGGTAATTGCCGACCAAAGGGTGTTTTCCTTCTCGTCGTCCGATCCTCTGGCGTTCTGTTTACGTCAAGAGAATTTAACCGCTTCTTCTTCTTCTTCTCCTTCTTCCGTCGCCAATTTCGACCCGATTCGACGACCCCTAACCCCCGACCAGAGCCGAAGGTCGGGTCCTCGTGGGGCTTGGGTTGCGGGATGGTCGATGTTTGTAAACGGGCGAAGGAAACGGGGGTTGAAAGACACGAAGGGAACCGCATTTCACCCGCGTTCCCTAAAACAAACATGTAGGGCCTACACCACGTCGCACGCAAATTGTTGCAAATTTCTCTTCTTGCTGATTAGGGAGCATTGGATTTCAGCGGAACGCTAACGAGCTATGCCTCGCAGACAGATAGCCAGACAACCAGACAGACAATCATACAGACAATCAAAAAAGACAAACAGACATCCGGCTAGATAGATATATAGATAGATAGACACACGGAGAGAGAGAGAGAGAGAGAGAGAGAGAGAGAGAGACAGACAGACAGACAGACAGACAGACAGCCAGCCAGATAGATTGACAAATAAACACACAGACAGAGAGAGAGAGAGACAGCCAAATAGACAGCCAGACAGTCAGACAGACAGACAAACACACACACAGACAAACACACAGACAAACACACAGACAAACAAAGGGACTGTTAGGCAGATAGATAGACATTGCCAGACATACGGATAGGCAAACAGACAGATATAGACAGCTTGACAAGTAGAGAGACAAGTAGAAGCAGCGTTTTTCTATGTCTACAGTAGAGCATCTGCAGTTCTGTCGAAGTCTGGTACAGTGTAAAATCGTTAGCACGAACTTCAAGAGAGTAGAAAAACGTTCGCGTTAACCTAGAGTCCAATGAAGCCAGCTCCAAATGCATGGTCGGAGTCCAGTGGCGTCGCCAGGAATTTTTGGTTGGGGGGCAAAAGGGGCTAGCGTGTCAGATTCCTTACCCACTTTCTCACCGGATTTGCGCGAATCTGGTAGGTGGTCTCGGGCAGGTTGGGGGCAGCTGCCCCATTTGCCCCCCCCCGTGGGGCAGCTGCCCCATTTGCCCCACCCCGTGGCGACGCTAATGTCGGAGTCAACAGAAATAATATTAGTTTTAGTATTGGCGGGTTTCCGCTATATATATATATATATATATATATATATATATATATATATATATATATATATATATATATAGAACCACCCAACAGAAGAAATTTCCTTCTGTATATTCCGTGATAATTTGAATATTCCGGAGCGAGCATTCTGCCCCTCCCCTTCTCCTCCTCCTCCTCCCCATCTCCAGGATTTCTGACCTGGAGAGGAGACCCGGAGAGGACGCAACGTCCAAGGTGACGACCGGACCACCCACGGGTGTTCATTCCACCTCGGAAGAGGGCGCCGGAACGGAAGATGTCTCGCGTGCCTATATCGTCGCAGAGAACGACAAACAGACAGACAGACACAGAGACAGACACAGAGACATAGACAGAGACACGGTTGACATAAACAGGGCACGTGCACCATTTCACCTCCCGACCCTCTTAACTTCCATTTCGAAGTGTCTGAGAGGAGGCTGAACTGTTAAATAAACGACCGAACTTTTAATGCTAGACAAATCTTAAGCCAACCATCATTAACAACTCTACCAAACGTCGTCGTCATCATCATCATCATCATCATCATCATCATCATCATCATCATCATCATCATCATCACCACCACAATCATCATTACCATCATCATCGTCGTCATCATCATCATGACCACCACCACCGTAAACAAAGCACCTTGACCTTAATCATGTCTTTATTTGTATCTATGCATTTCTTCTATGACAATTTTCATTTGTAGGTTTGTATATAGTCTTAACTGATAGACGAATATGCCATGTCATTATCGTCTTTAGTAGTAGTAGTAGTAGTAGTAGTAGTAGTAGTAGTAGTAATAATAATAATAATAGTAGTAGTAGTAGTAGTAGTAGTAGTAGTAGTAGTAGTAGTAGTAGTAGTTGTTGTTGTTGTTGTTGTTGTTGTTGTAGCAACAGCAGGGTAACAGAACTTCCTGGTTTCAATTTATAGTTATATTTCTGTTCGAAATTATTTCCCTAATGAATTTTCCACGCTGACGGGCAAAATTTTGCAATACTGGCCCATCAATGTCACTGGGTGAACCAGGCGACAGAAAGACGGTTTATTGCGCAGTCGACGGTTTTTTTAAAACGGCGGTCACTTTATTTCACCACACCCACCCGGCGACGTCGTCACGCTTTCTGAAGTTACACGGCGCTCTAAATCGAAAATTTAAACGGTGCGGCCGACATAAAGGCTACGGCGAATTAATTTGCCCCCTCCAAGGCATCTGTTGCTCGTTATAGGCGGACGCGACGCACTCGACGGCCGCGTCGGTTTCGAGACGCGTTCAAAGCGTGGAATCTCCTTGCAATCTGGAAGCGGCGTAACGTCGATATCAACCCCCACTCCCACCCCCACCCCTTCCCACCCTCTCTATCCCTCGACACCGTCAAGTATTAGGATAACTTTTATACTCAATTACCTATAAATGATGATGACGACGACGGCGAGGATGATGACGACGGGGTGGGGTTGGTTGGGGTGGGGTTGGGGATTTTGGGGTTGGGGGTTGGGGGGAAGGGCCTCATAAGCGACAAGTAATTGGTTATGAATAGTATCGGTTGGATGTTTTTCGGACATGATCGGACATGTCGTAGAATAATTCGTGATGCCTGCTGCATGGTCTTGTCGTGTCCTGATACCGTAATTTGTCGGCGCTCGTGAGGCGGCTCTCATGTCCTGCTGCAGGGTCGTGGCAAGACATCAAGAGCATTCGTGCCAGAACCTGTCCTCCTGGTGTGTTCTTGTTCTGTCGTCTAGCAACGTCGCGTCGCTGACGTCGAATTAACGAAAAATTCCGAAACGTCGCGTTTCGCACGAGGTCAGGTAAGTGCCGTTTGACCTCTGACCCTTCGGGCGTCATTCGACCCGACCTCATTTCACACATCGATTTGTGCTTTCGGGCCTCGTGTCCCTCAAATTCCCTCAATTAATGGTCAGTGAACCGACATTTTATGTAAAAACTCTATACTATAGTTAACGCATATGCATATATATATATATATATATATATATATATATATATATATATATACTGTATATTTATATATGCTATGACACTAATGTATGAAACCAACCATGATGACCCTTTGGATAAAATGGCCCTGGCTGACTGCCCCCTCCCCCGCCTTTTAGCTTTGGCTATTTCAGATTTAGACAAAGTGCCTAGAAATAAGCAGCTATATCTACTACGGCAAGGTAATACTTCCTAAAGCGCTATATGAATTCAAGTGATTTTACTTAATTAATTAGTCAGATTAACTACAGACTTCTCTCTCTCTCTTTCTCTCTCTCTCTCTCTCTCTCTCTCTCTCTCTCTCGCATGTAAGCATTCCTAGAAAAACTTAACCAGTCGCACAGACTTTCGGTTGAGTTTATGTTAACGTTCACATTACCTGAGCATGAATTTGAGTTTATTTAGGCTACCAGTCTTTCCCTGGAACTCAGTTTAATAAGAAAAATTATTCTGATCGCTAAAATTTCAAAAATCGAAGATCATTCAACCACTACACCCCACCCCAATCCAGTGCAGGCAGACTCAACCTGAGACAAAATTAGTGACAATTAATGTCGCATATACCCGCGGTCATTCACTGTCTTCCTCGAAAAAATCTTCCAGAACGACGCGTTTTATATGTACACGGCGTTTTTATCGACATTTCTTCATTGTCTTCCTTCCATCGGGCTCTATATAAATTCGGAGCGTTCTCACAGATATTGTTCGTCTTCGGTATGACGACGACGACGTCATTGCTACAAAAGAGACCTCTAGGTCAGATGCATTCTCTTTGCTTTCAGAAGATGTCCGCTGTCGATAATATATATATAATAATTGCCCTTCTAATGACGCCGTGGAATTATTTTAATCGTCCGGATAAACTCCATCGGGTCTTTTTCCTTGGGGGTGAGGGTGGGGGGTGGTGGAGGGAGAAACGGGGGGTGGCGTGTTGTATTGTGTAGGTAGGAGCCGCGTCCGCGTGCAAAGACAATGCGCCCAGCGTGTGAGATGTCTGCATGTTCGCTGTCTGATGCGACAGTATTATCTATATATTTGTCTATACAAGCAGGCGCTTTGAGCAATTATTATTATTATTATTATTATTATTATTATTATTATTATTATTATTATTATTATTATTATTATTATTATTATTATTATTATTATTATTATTATTATTATCGGCAGCATCTTGCTTTCAAAAGTTGGGTCTCTTAAAGACAGAACAAAGACGGAGTTCGATGCATGCACTCTGTGAGGAAAGATTCTCTCTGCCGCTCATATTAGACGGATATTACTGTAGAAGGGGAAAACAACAGAAAAATAGATGAAATACTGTAGATGACAGCTGAAAGTTTTACACGCTCGAACAGAGGTAGTCCAACGGCGGCCCTCGGGCAAGAGACTCATTGATTAATTCCAATTATGGCATCATCATCATCATCATCATCATCATCATCATCATCATCATCATCATCATCATCATCATCATCATCATCATCATCATCATCATCTTCATCATCATCAGCAGCAGCAGCATCATCATCATCTTCATCATTATCATCAGCAGCATCATCATCATCATCTTCATCGACATCGTCATCATCATCATCATCATCACCACCACCAGAAATCATAGAATTCGTCTAAAAACTGCTAGATTGTTCACGTCGGTTTCTTTCTCTCATCGATGGATTCCGATTAGATTCTACTCTCGCCGGCTTATCGCGATCAACGTTATATAGGATGTATAGGGTTGGGAACTGGGTAGGCCCTATTGGACGGGGAGGGATAGCCGCCCATCCGAGGGGGCTTCGCGGCCATTGCGTTTGCAGGGCAGAGCGCCCCCTATAGGGCCTACACAGCGAACGGTATTAATGCACAAGTGATGTCGTTGTGATATTTTTCGCTGTGTTGCTTATATAGAAGTTTTAGGTGCACAGCGAATAGGCCTATATAAGGGACCGACTCCAAATCTTATCTCGCGTCTTCGTTCCTTCTCCTCCGCTTTTATCAACGCCTCTTATCTTTACGATTCAGACCCAGCCCCAAACTGCCATCGAGGTTTCTGCAGAGGAGGAGAGGAAGAAGGGCATGCAGGCACCGGCGTATAGAGAAGGGTGGCTCGAAAAATCGACGATGCCAACTCCAGAATCCCAACATCTATATAAAAGCGGTCAAAGTGAGAAGGGTTACTCAGGGTTTATTACTTTCACGTGACACGTGACCGCGAAGTCTTCGGATGGGTCACCCCTCCCCAACCAACGCCCATAAAATTTTGAAAGCCGTTATAATATATTTTGAAATTTTGGTCATCGTTTTTTCGGTCCGCCCCATGACAAAGCGGCCATTCCGCTATTTCCAACTATATCTGTTATGCGCGCGCAATGATACGTACACGATCTTATCTATAAGAGCCGGACTATTTTCAATGTAGTCCTATGGTCCATTAGCCTACATGGAGTAAAGCTTCTTTGATCATATGTCCATCGTATGGGAAAACTTCTAACTACTGGATTTCACGACTATTTTACTGGGAAAAACATAGGAAATCCTGGAATATTAAGGAAATAAAGGCACGCCGACAAATTACTGAAATAAATTTCAACAGAATATGTTCAGAAAGTCGAGAGTTTATATCATAAGCAGCATCTAGTGTACAGCCTACTGATGAGCGTCTTTTCAACCAATTAGGAGCAAGCCATTCAGGTCTAGCCTGTCAACCCGCGTTCGATTATGTAATTGAATAGAGATTCAGTATTCGCATGCTTTTTCGCATGTCCACAGGCGCTGACGTCGACATCGTCTGCGAATTACAGGCGTAATCGTAATCGTAAATGTAATCGTAACTACTGTAAAGCGTCAGGTAATTTAGAGCAAACGTTTTCTTGTAATATTCTGCAATCAGTTATTCTTGGACTTAACACTATGGCCATTGGGGGTAAACTTGGATTTAAAAAGTGGGGGCAGAGGCACAGCCTGTACCTTCCCCCTTACCTCTCCCTTACCTATGGCAGGGCAGCCTCTCAAAACTAGGGGAGGGAGACTCGAGCCTATAGAGGCCTAACAGGCCCATTCAGAGGGGGGCCAGGAGGGCCATTTGGCCCGGGCCTCCATCTGTTGGAGGCCTCCCTTTGTTTCCCTGTCTAGAATTTTGGGAGAGCTAGAAAGCTAGATAGCTACTACTACTAGAAGGGGCCTCAAAATTTGGTGATGACCTTTTTTGGCTTGTCAAAATTGTAATTGTTGGGAAGGCCACAGGAGAGGCCTCAAAATTCCAACTGGTCTGGGCCTCCTTCAGCCTCTGAAGGGGTCTGAGGCCTAATAGAAGTTTACGCCTACTATACTATAGGGCAGTATAGGCCTATATAGCAACGAGAAATGAAACACCCAATGAATTCAATAGACAACACATCCGAAACATGAGATAAGAAAGTTTGTCTGTCACTGCGTGTATGAGTATATATATATATATATATATATATATATATATATATATATATATATATATATATATATGTGTGTGTGTGTGTAGGTATGTGTGTGTGTGTCTGCGTGTTTGTATGTGTGCGTGCGTGTGCATATATTCGTATATATCCTAAAGACATTATCTTAAGACGAAAGGACTCTGTGTGAGTAATCGATTAAACGTATCCGCCTAGGAATCCACTTCCTCTGCCTTTCCCTCTCTTCCTCCTCCTCTTCCTCCTCCTCCTCCTCCTCCTCCTCCTCCTCCTCCGCCCTCCCCTCCTACGCGCTCACCCTCACCGCCTCCTTCCTCTCCGCGGAAACGGCGATAATTGAATAATTGCAAGCGTTTCCTATGAGAACGCTAACAGGAAGAACGGCCGGGGTGGGGTGGGGTGGGGTGGGGGGGGGGGTCTGGGAGGGAAGGGGACGGGAAGGGAGGGTGGGGGTTGAGTCTTCACAAAATTCTTTCGTTTAGCAGAACTGCTTTGATTTTTTCTCTTCTATAAAAAGGGTAAAAATATCAGACTTAATTCTGTCAACGCTCTGTCTGTCTGTCTCTGTCTGTCTGTCTGTCTCTGTCTGTCTGCCTCTCTCTCCCTCTCTCCCAAGTTGATCGGTTGACTCTGGTGTCGGCATCTGGAGGTGATCTGGAAAAATCTGGCGGAAGAGAGTCTAAATCACTGGAGTTCTGCGTGACGACTGTCTCGACGGGAGGAGGAAGAGGAGGAAAAGGAGGAGGAGGAGGAGAAGGAGGGGATTGGTTGAGTTGGGGTGAAAAGTTGCGAGCAGCGGAAGTGACGTCAAAGAAGCGAATCTTAAACGTTAAACATTATATATATACACACAAACTAGGCTATATATATATATATATATATATATATATATATATATATATATATATATATATATATATATATATATATAATAAAAAAATGGGATGGCAAAGTTAAAATCATGCGTGGAATGAAATTACTTTTCAATTATTTAAAAATCTAAACAGGAATTTGATCAAATTTCTAGAAAAATACGTTGGCGTCATGTGATGTCATGATGAAGAATGTGCTGACATCATCATCCTCATCCTCGTCGTCGTCGTCATCATCATCATCGTCATCATCATCATCATCATCGCAGCTGTCGTCGCCATGATTGGTTTGATGTTCGTGGCGTCTCCATGACGACGACCGTCTGGCAGACGTCGTGGGCGGAGTCTCGCCCGTAGAGCGGGGCGTGGTCTGTCGATTGATTGACAGCTGTCATCTGCGACGACCGCGCAGACGACGCGAGGATGAGTACGGGAAGAAACGCGGCGACTGCACTGAACTATAAATAGCGGATGCGCGCCGAAGCGTTTGGTGTTTGTCACCAGAGGGCCAAGGAAGAAGAGGAACAAGAACCGAACTCTTTTTCTCTCTATCTCTCCGGTCAGAGAAGTTCCAAGTTTTTTTGTAGGCCTAAACAGGCGATTTATTCTGAGGATTTTAATTTTTTATTCTAAAATCAATGCGGCAAGAATTTATTCCAAGGTCTTGGACAATGTCACAGGTAAGCAGTCATCAGTGTTAAACAAGCTTTTCAAAGGAGGGAACATGGGCGCCCGCACTTTAGGGCAAGAGGGGGCACTTACCCCCCACCACCTGAAAAATGCAGATGCCAATATTTCACAGTGAAATTTGAAAGTGTTGCTATTGCTAAAATATTAACGGTGACCATTGTGTTAAAACGTGTTTTGCCCCTCCTGGAAAAATTTCCGTGGGCGCCGCCCATGGGAGGGAACCGGGGCCATTGGGTAAATTTTTGGCCCTCCTCAATTCCATAACACTTAAGAGATCTATGCAAATAATTATTTCTGCACAGGTCCTTTGTTATTCTGAGGCCCCTTTTTAAATCGAGACCTGAATCCAGTGGCCCCCTGGTGCTGATTATGATGGCAATCATGGCATTGGGGGGGGGGCTGAAATATTATCATAATTTTTCTGGGTGGGGAGGACTCGAGTTTTCTTTTTGCCCGTAAGAAAACATCCTTCTAAGGGGCCGTCCATAAATGACGTCACGCGATTTTGGCAGTATTTTCACTATTTTGACCCCCTCCCCTCGTCACAAGTCGTTACAAAATGTCAGACCCCCTAAAAATGACGTCACAATGCGCTAACCCCCTCTTTCTAATGTAAAAATCGATGTTTCAACGCACTTTTTCTTGTATGAAGCGGGTGTTGCAATGAATTCGTTTGAAAATACTCATTATAATTATATATAATCGTTAAAGCGATATTCATAAACTTTTTCAAATTATTTTTAAAAATGAATTATAAGTGTAAAATACGTTCAACTTTGCGGTAACATATAGCATTGCGTTATTAATAACAATATTTAGTATTATGTGACGTCACATTTCTGTTAACCCCTTCTCCCCCGTCGTCACACTTCGTCACAAATGTTTGAACCCCTCCATCCCCTAAGTGCGTGACGTCATTTATGGACAACCCCTAAACTAAAATATAATCTGTGGGTCCTATCTAAAATAGGCCATCGTTTCCCCTAAAGAAATGATCGGTGAAAGATTGAGTAGGGGGCCGGCCAGGCAGGACTTCCGACCGTGAAATATTAACGAGGGAGAAGTTTTGGCCTCCAGAACCTGTATTTTTATGAAATTGGTGCAAAAATTTTAAGGTCCGTTGAAATTGGGGGATGTTGACAGTGATGTTAATCCTTGTCCTGGTCCTTGTCCTTAAGGACTCCTTAAGGACCAATTTGAAGTCCTTGTCCTTGTCCTCGTCCTTGGGGACTCAGTCCTCGTCCTTATCCTCGTCCTTGCAGATCGGTCCTTGTCCTGGTCCTTGTAACTTAGTCCTTGAAAAATCCTTATAAGGACCAAATTACTTGCATACCATTTTCAATTGTTCAGATAATTATGTTCCAAGGTAAGAGTTGTATTTGGATTCATATTTACATACTTGCTTTGAGTTATTCTAAATGTGTAGTCATTGTTTCCTTTATAATACCAGTTGAACTTCCATTTCCTGTTTGAAAGCGTATGAACCAGACGCATGCGTTTTTTAAATTTCTGTTATTCTTTAATTGTATCGTAAAATACTGGTGTCACTGTCTACAAACTTACAAAGGAATGGAACAAAGCATGATCAGCAATGGAGATTGGCAGTTGAACGAGTGTTTTCGCAAAATGGTCTCATAATATTAGATCTCATCGTGCGCGCACGCATGACTGATCAGCTGTTGGAAACACTTGTTTATTTGCAATGCAACATTGCTGTTGACTAGATTATGTTTTGCAACATTCTTTTTTTGCTTTTATGATTTTGTGATTCGATTTGAAATTGTTTTTGCTTTTTTCCTTTCTGACTTTTGATCGGTCCTTGTCCTTGATCCTTATCCTTGGAGGTCAGTCCTTGTGGTCCTTGTGCTTGAGGGGTAAATCCTGGTCCTTGTCCTCGTCCTTGGAGGGTCGGTCCTCGTCCTTATCCTCGTCCTTGGAGGGTCAGTCCTTGTCCTTATCCTCGTCCTTGGGGGGTCGGTCCTTGTTAACATCACTGGATGTTGATCATTCTCCTACTCGCTCAAAATTTTCGGGGGTAGCGTATCCTCTCAATTTCCAGGATTTTTCTTGCTCTTTTCGAAAAAAATTTTTTTTCCATGGCAGTGACGTCATCCTCGCTATTTATGTGGCGCGTTTTTATTTCGCCAAATGCAGATCTAGCCGAGAGAAGCTGAGATGATAAACGGCAGAAAAATAAGCAACAACAACCACAACAACAACGACAACTGCAGCAACGACGAAGACAACGACGACAACGACAACAGCGAAAGTAATCACTGCGTTTATAGTCTAAACAATCAAAGAAACAACAACAACAACAACAACGACATCATCATCATCAACGGTGACTCTTCACTCAGAGGTTGTCGCGAGAAAATTCCAGTAAGTAAGATCGATTGATCATCGCTTAAAAAATATCCCGATTGTGGGATGAATGTTACGCCCGTATGACGTAATGTAAATAATGTAAAGTAATTACATTTCTGAGATATTGATTAGGGCCTACGTCATACGCGCAGCGTCGAATTGTTCAGTGGCGTAGCCAGGTCTCTATAGTATTAGGTGAGCTCTATCACTCACTTATAAAACCCCAATTTCTGTCTGTCTGTCTGTATCTGTCTGTCTGTCTGTCTGTCTGTCTTATTCTCTATCTCTCTCTTTCTCTTTTCGCGGCCTATAGCAGTTTTGGTTGAAACTGTATTCAAATCCCGAACTCTGGAGCAATACTATAGTCATAGAACGCTCGCCAAACTTCGGAGTCCTGGCCGGAGGAGGAACGTACAGCCGGTGGCGGCTGCTGGATCTCAGCTGGAGACGGCACCCGGTCGTCGTTTGTCGTCGTACTAGGCATGCCAAGTAATCGGGACAGGCTGGGTCCCGAAGAGCACGAAAAGTTTCTCTTTGTTTCTCTTTGCCGTTCGACTCACTTCTCGCGGTCGTCGAACTGTCGAACTCCAGCTTACAACGTCGGAAATACGATAAAAGGTATACAAACTTGGTCGTATCGGAGCTTCGAGAAACCCGTAAGGTTAACTACATTTGTATAGCGCCTATTTAGAGTGGAGTGGCAACCAGTTGTATATGTAAGTGTTGGCACTGATGGGATGAAAGCGTTTCTCAATGAGCAGAACTTGCTTGTCAGAAGCCGGCGTGATATGCTGAACATTTTTCAAACCATGGAGGAAACATACAGTTTACAGAGGCAGGACATCAATAATAATCTGCCAGTGGAAGAATTGCTGAAGACATGGTCACTGTTACGGGAACAGTAGTTCTTGATTAGACATTTTGAGAAATTAGCTGGTGTTCAAATGTCATTGCTACTCAGTTCAGTCGAAGAAAAACTTGAAAAGTTGTCTTCTGCAAAATTAACCATGCCAAGAATGCAGAAGTAATTAAAATTGTTCGTAAAGCTGAACTGACAACAACAGAGTCCGTTAGAAGTCGTAGACCAATGGTAGGCAGTTTCATGCTGCTGATAGCGGCCACATTTCGAGAACAATAGAATCATCTTTTGGTGTTTTTGATATAAGTTGTGTGCATTATAATACGTTAATAATTAGTCATCCAAAAGTAACTGTAGACTGTTCATTTTAAAGGTTTAATTTGTTGTTTTTAGGCTGCATTAGTTTGTGAATGACTCGCAAGTTAATAGTTCCAATGTTGACTGCTTCAGACAGTACAAGACTCTAAACACAAAACTGTCCTCTAGTTCTGCACATTATTGTCAATAAAGACTAACACAGTACTTAATAAACTGGAACATCTGAGACTTTTCTGGAACCTTGCCTGTGCAGCCATGTGTGTACAGCTGTCTTATGTAATGCAGATTTTAATGGTTCGTGGCATATATATGTCAAAATGGGTATACAACAGTAATTGTGTTTGTTATTGTTAACTTGTTGTTTCAGGAGACAACTGCATTGTCTGAAGAAATGTTATCAAGTGTGCTCATGACACCAATCATAATAGGATTAGGTAAGTACAAGACCATACCAAACTTGTTCATTTCTTTGTCAAGTATGTGTGTTTATAGTTTTCCAAAATTCATGTCACTCCATAATATCTTGTTACAGGAAAGAATGTTAATCGGTGCAGCAGATACTACGTGAGTATTGAACGTCAGCTCCTGAAAACGGAATTGAATTCGTTCCTGCCTGCCTTCCAAATCTTGTTTGGTGCGTACTTCGTCTTTAACCTGGAGTACAATTCAGCCCTGGCTGCAACACTGGAATATGTTCAAAGGTATGCCACAAGTACAAGGACATTAGTTATAAAACATTTTTAAATTGAAAGCATTGTGCATGTATAAGGCGATATTAAATGTACCTAATAACAAACTGTTAACATATTCTATCTCGTTGACATTGTTTACTGGCATATACAATTATACATAATGATAATGTTCATGCATGTTTACATTTTACAGTGATGCAGCATTATTCCTGTTTGGAATCTCGATTCTGATTTTCATTTTAACTGCTAATTTCATTGCAACATGCTGTTGTGCATTATTGAATCTTGATTTAGGTTAATTGATATGTGCTGTATCTGTAGTATCTTAATGCAAACTGTTTGGCTTTCATACATTTCTGTCACTTTTGATGGTTACTGATAGAGATCTGCTGCATATCGACCCAGAAAGTGGTTCAAAGACTGGCAAAGGGCGGAAAAAAGGAGTCGCTGTTTGTGCAAGAATCATCACATTCCTGAAGCGATTTGCTGCATTCCCGTTTGTTCCTCAGATATGAAGTTCTTCTTCCTATCCAGTTTTAGTGAGTTGACTTGACACAAGTCAATTATGTTTGAAAGTCACAACTTTGTACCTGTGCTAACTAACTTGATAGTTATTGTATGCAGCCGGTCATGTGCGGTATCTTTTTAAACTATTGCATTTATCGTGAGCAGCGTTGATAACTTTAAAAAATATTTCCAGCTTATTGTATTTTTCAGTGATTTGATTCATTTTAATGTGTTTGACTGCTGTTTTGTAAACATCAGATTTTGTTTTGCTTAACCTCAGTGGCATAACCAGGATTTCCGGAAGGGGGGTTTGTTTTGGTCATGACCAACTCCCAACAAATCTTGACAAGCAAAAAAAGGTAATCTCCACTTTTTTCCTTTCCATTTGAGCTGACAAGTAAAAAATGGTCATTGAAGTCTCTCCTTTCATCCTTTCAAATGCACTGACAAGCAAAAAAAAGGTTGTCGATAACCACCAAGGGGGAGGCTTCACCCATATATCGCCTCAAAAAATAGAAAATGCACGAGAACACATAAAAAATAACCTGTTATAATGTCTGCTTAGTTGGGAAGTTACCATATTAAACTCTTCATGTTACAAATGTACTGCCAAGATGTTTAAAATGTTCTGTGCTGAATATTTAGTAGTCATATGCTATTGTATAGAGCTGTGTTGTGCTGTGCACGGGTCTTATTGTTCTGACATTATGGTCAATTTTCACGAGTTTTGAATTAAGCATCATTTATTAATTTTAATGTATGCCTGTTAACTAACTAATTATATATATACTGCCTCTTAATGTTTACTTGTGGACATTATTGATACTTCATATAATTTTCTGGACTAAAGTTTGTGTTTTTCTACGATTGGCTTGCATATACGTTCATGCTTTGACTCATGATTGTTTTCTATG
>CM030852.1:1964933-2057433 GCA_018105865.1 Metaphire vulgaris
GGCAGGCGAGTGGATGCAAATCTTTACGTTTCGTGGCTATTCTATTCGTGCAGAACTGTTATTTGATTAAAACCAGACTATAACTATTAGGGCGCTATAGAAGTCCAGCTGGGACCCCAATATTGTTGCGGCCTTTTAAAGAGCTTTTGTATTCATTTGTATGGGATCTATATTTAGACACTTGATTAACTGTTAGGCCTAATGCGCAGGCGTTTAGTTAGGCTTAGATAGACCGTAGTAGACCTATAGCCTATGATTATATAGGGCTAATATTTATTACGTGTATTAATACTGTGTAATATAATATAATTAATGTTTCAGCTAATTAATCGCTCATATTAATATAAGAAATAGGCAGTATACAATTCACGTGATCTTGAAAAAGGCGTTGTCTCTCGTTTTAGCATCACGTGATGATGATGATGATGATGATGATGATGATGATGATGATGATGATGATGACGACGACGACGACTGCTTCTAATTAGGTCTGGGACTCAATTGAAAAGGAGAAAAAGTCTTTGGCTCCATTCCATTGATAATCACTTGACATCTCGACTCCTCTCTCTCTCTCTCTCTCTCTCTCTCTCTCTCTCTCTCTCTCTCTCTCTCTCTCTCTCTCTCTCGTCTATTCAAGAGATGGCCCCGGGGAAAACACAGATATCATATAATGGAGGCAGCATGGAGATCATGACGTCCCTTCCCTACGGCCGATAATTGGACGCCATATCGTGCTCTTTCGATCACACCAAGAGATGCTCACGCTCTTCAACGTAGGCTCAATCAAAGGTCTACGCGAAGACATAGAGACCTGCAAATATACGTCACTTCCGGTCAGACGACCGGGCTTTGATTCCATTGAATTCAGTGATACTAGAAGGATAAGTCCATGATTAGAGAAAGTGGGGAAAAATTGAAAATCCAGTCGTATCCTATTGTTTGCGTTCCTCTAAACGGTGACCCCGTAGACGTCACCATAGCAACCACACAGAACGAGACAATGGTTGCCATGGAGATGTTTAGAGGGTGACCGCTGGAATGCGATACAACTGGCGTCACTTTCGGTTTCTACAGACTTAATTTAGGGTTTGTTAAAAAGTCTATGCTCTGAATCAGCAAACTAATTATATTATCGCTGAATATCATAGGCAGGCCCATTAAGAGGGGGCCCGAGAGGGCCATTTGGCCAGGGCCTCTATCTGTTGGGGGCCTCCCTTTTTTCCTTGTCTAGAATTTTGGGAGAGCTAGAAAGCTAGATAGCTAGGCCTACTACTAGGAGGGGCCTCAAAATTTGGTGATGACCTTTCTTTTGGTTGTCGACAATTTTGGGATTTCGGGAAAGCTAGAAAGGTACCATGCAGTCTTCAAAATTGGTGCCTACATTTCTTTGCTTGTCAAAATTTTAATTTTTGGGAAGGCCATGAGAGGCCTCAAAATTCCAACTGGCCCAGGCCTCCTTCAGCCTCTGAAGGGGCCTGATCGTAGGCCTAATCAAATACGCACATACATATCTAATGAACCATAATCTTTCTTATGGACCAGCGGTTCTCAAACTTTTAGGATTTCTTGCGTGGTGGTCTCTTAGAACTGTTCTCATGACTCGCAGTCGCGGACCTTATACAATTCGAATTTCAAGTTAAGTGTAATCAACACATGGGTTACTTGTTTTGTCAATCAATTATTTAATCAGTAAATTGCAAATAGTAGTCATCAAATTGAAATTCAAATGGAATCAACACTCTTAATTAAAGCCATCAGTGTGTCCGCGCACCTAGTGGCGGTCGCACAGACAGCAATGCCTCTCTTACAGTAGGCCTAAGCCACTTTAAATCACGCTACTCTATGTATACGGCCAGAAAACAAGGCATAGCCGGAGTTACCAGTATTAGACACACGAAAACATACTCTAGAGGTTTTAACTGGGATCGATTAATTATATAGAGTCGCCAAAAGCTGTAATATAATCAAAATATCGATTACGTGGCCAATTACCCCTACCCACCCACCCCCGATAAACGGCTCGAATATGTTTTACACTTTTCCAAGGGATGCAAAACAGCCTGTGGTCTTGTGACGAAAGAAATTCAAGAAATTTCCAGGGTGCAAAACAGGGTTATGTGAAGAAAGAAACGAGGAATTTTTTCACAACTTCACATTTTTTACAGGGGGTGCAATTGCATCCCTCCGGTCGCCCATGGGGAGAGGGTTCGGCCCCGTGCCTCTCGTTGCCCGTCATATTTGTTTAATGCCGGCGTAGTAGTAGTAGTAGTAGTCAGTGGCGTAGCCAGGTTTCCAAAATATGGGGTGGGGGAATTTCCACATTTTCGGCCCAAATGTCTTGACGAGCAAAAGGGTCGTTGTCTCAAACGCTTTAGTCTGCTGTCTGGTGAGTTTACCTCGATTTAATACTACCCCTTTAGAACCCCCCCCCCACTTCTCGCCGGTTTTGGACAAATCTCACGACCGACCCAGATCCGAATAGGGGGAACCGCCCCCGGTGTACCTTCCGTGGCTGCGCCAATGGTAGTAGTAACAGTATGCCTACAGCTCTTTGTCTCCTGTGCCTTTTCAAAATTCCCTTTATTAAGTTTGACTTTGTAGTAGTCATGTTAGACCCAGCGCATAGGCGGATTTAGAGTTTAATATTTGGGTAGGCTAGCGGGGGTATATATATATACCGAAATACCCCCGTCGCTACGCCCCTGGTAAGACCCATGATATGTAAATGAATAAAACTGATTTTATAAGCGTCAACTTCTTAGCAAAAGAACTCACAAAACCCAAGTTGGTTTATAGAAATTTTAACAAACACTGTAACAACACCTGACGTCTACAGGTGGTTTTGACAAAGGTTTTTTAAAAATAATCCCCCTCTCTGCAGCTATTTTAACCCCTTAACCGTGTATTTAACTGTAACTCAATGTAAAATGGACGGATATATCCGGGGTTCCCAGTAAAGGGGTTAACAGGTTTCAAATCACTTGCGCTGAGTTGACGACTGTGACAAAAATCCAGTCGACTTAATATTCGGAATTTAATTTAATCGACAATATAATAATAATAATAATAATAATAATAATAATGAAAGCGCCGCCCGACTCAGATGAAAATCTTTCTGAATAAAGGCTTAGAAAGCTGAAAATACGCCGCCATTTTAATTAAAATAAACAAAAGATAAACGTGAAATAACAAAGAAAAATATTGGCTCTATATAATTACAAAATAATAGTTCTAGTCAAGATAATCTGGCAGATTTGAACAGACACAATTTGTCGAAACTCATTCCAAACGCATGAATACTATCATCGCATATTAAGTAATGCTCAAAATGAGAAAATACTACCAAGCAGTGTTTATTCTAGGCCTGTTTTTTTTGAAGGGGGGGGGGGATTCGTCCACCAAAGTTTTAAAATCCACCCAAAATTTGTATATGTTGGCTTGGGGGATGGAAATTCCCCCCAAAAGCGTGGAGAGACAAATCTTGCCCCCAAACATTTCAAACTCCCCCCAATGTCGAGATGGCTAGGATAAACACTGCTACCAAGCTTTCTAAAAGCTAGTCATGATAAAAAGTAAAAATGCTGTAATAAATCACTTTACAATCCGCAACAATTTCCTTATAATGAAAAATACACCAGAAAACATATAACATGGATGATAAGAGATAGAATATCATACTCATACAAATGAAACATCATATGGACGATATACATCACAGGATCTAGCAAAATCGACTGATACAGAGCAAACTGAAAGCCACAAAGCTGCAGTCTAATTCATAGATGACAGATCATAGAAATTAATACTCACTGACTATGGAAGTCTATGGAAAAGACAGCTGGAAGTTGAAGCCAATTTGCCGCCATCTTTGTTAAGTTTTAGACAATGATTACCATAGAAATTACCGTAAAACGTCTAATACATGTCTCGGCTTATATTAGATTAGAATAAATGACTACTTTATAGCCCGGGTGTTTAACTTAAGACTCTGCTTCTATCAGGAGTTTAACGGTAATACGGTAACACTTAACAAAATGGTGAAAAACTGACTCCACTTTCAAACACCATAGGTTCGTTCTAGTGATAACTAGATTCTATGTTACAGATCACCACTGATACAATAGACTTTAATATCATGTAATATTATAATAAATCTATGACTGATACTGCAGTGCCATTTATAATAGTAAGATGTTGATTTCAAAATAAGCGCATTTAGCAGAAAGCAAACAGATTATTTAAGTGTAACATGGCAAAAAATCTCCAAACAGACGAATAATAATCAAGACCTTGATAACTAAATAATCATAACACGGATCTCATGAACGACTGCCTAAAAACCACGCCCAGGGTGCGATTTGTGACCTGGAGCAGTGTGGGGGGGATACGTCGAGCTTGGGGGATGTAGTTATTGGGGAAGTATAGCAGTGGAGGATATAGTGGTGGGGGGATGTAGCAGTAGGGGATACAGTTGGGCAGTGGGGGGGATCTCCCTCCCCCTACAAATCGCGCCCTGTCCACGCCAATGTCAATATCATTTGTGGCTTCTTTGACAACTGTGAAGATTTCATTCCAAAACTACTTACTTACCTACCCAAACACACCCTTTTGTTATCAAATCTTTCTTTATTTGATTGGGTCCTAACCAGTGGCGGCTCTAGGAGTTGGCAAGAGGGGGGCCGTTGGGGTGGCAACTTGTAATCATGGGGGGGGGCAACCATTTGTTGTTTAATGTATGTAGCATTAAGTATAGGGTCCCAACTGGGCGGCCACTGGGGGGGGCAGGCTCTCAATAGGGGGACACGGCCCCCCCTGCCCCCCGGTGGAGCCGCCACTGGTCCTAACGCTTCCAGTGCAATAAACAAACGTCTTCGTACGATTTGTCAAACGGTTTTTTCTCTTTCCAGTTAACGTGGCCTTCGCCCCCACTCACAACAACGGATCTCTTGCTGTGACCAACGTGTCTAACACTTACGGGTAAAATCATCGGTGAACTTACAACACTACTGGCCCCTGGCTGCTGCTGATCGTCTAGGACCCTGGCACCGAGATCGGTCGGGGTTGAAACATCGTTTAATTTGTCAGCGCCGGTTTCTGACGCTGAAACGTCTGATGTTGTCGTCGGGTCTACTACAGAAGAAGGATTCCTTTCTCCGTCGCTAGCGGCATCATTCTCTCCGTTGCCGGTCGACGACGACTCGTCTTCGTCCAGAATGACATCCGGAACTTTCGCGCTCGAGGCGCGAACCTGAACCGAGGGCGCGAACGTCCGGCGCACCGACTTCGACAGCTGGCTCATCCGGTTCGACACCGCGGAGTTGAAGTTCTGCGAGAAGTTCGGACCCCGCGAACGACTCCTCCGGAGCAGCGACTGGATCAGCTGCGAGTCCATCTCGGCGTCGACTCCCTGCAGGAGGTTCCTGTACAGGACGCCGACGTCGCTGTCCGAATCGGAGTCGTTGAGCTTTCGCAGGTCCGGAGTCGAATTCCACTGGTTCTGTGCGAGCAACGTTCCGCCATTACCCCCGCCGATGCCTTCCTCAAAAGCCTCGTCTTCGCCAAACATTTTCCTGTTCCTCTGTCGAACGGGGGCTAGCTCGTCGTCTCCCAAAAGCGCTTTCCTTTCGATGTTTTCGAGAAGTTTTGCGTCTGGGCTCATCGGTTGGTTTGGCAAAACGTTGCCGAGTTTCGTGGTGCCGCAGTGGACCGAAACCAGAAACCTGACCGGACCGTTGTGGGCATGGTAGGAGACGGCAGGCCTTCGCTTCACCTGTGGAACTCCCTCGAGCCGGGGCAGGGGAAGCGTGAGGATGAAGCCGTAGTTTGTGCCGACCCAGAGCAGACCGTTGCCAGACAGAAGAGATGTAATGCTCAGAGAAAAGAGTTTGCGATCTTCACTAAAGGGACTTACCAGCTGCTTGCCTAAAATTCGTAGCAAATAACGGACTCGTTTATATATAACGTATACTCGGTTATAAACAGTGGCGTAGCGAGGCAAAGTGCCGCCCGGGGCGAGAAAAAAAGTGCCGCCTCCGAAATTTTCCTGACAAGAAAAAAAAACGTTATCGGCTTCCCGAAATTTCCTGACAAGCAAATAAAACTTTATCAACTTCCCTAAATTTCCCAACAAGCAAAAAAACGTGTTACCCGACAAGCAGAAAAACCTTCTGAAAATTCGAAAATCTCGAAAATGCTGCCCCTAGGGCAAGTGCCGCCCGGGGCGGTTCGCCCCCACTGCCCCCTCGCTATGCCACTGGCTACTTATAAAGTACCGCATGTACGGTCCAGTGGCGCCCAAATAAATATTTTTAGGGGGCAAAACACAATGGTCACGCGATTTATATAGTTTTAAAGATTTACAATTCCACAGTTCTTAGTTAAAGTTAAGTTTCTCAATTTCACTTTGTGTATCAGTATTGTTTTAGTGTGAAAATATTGGTTAAAAATCAAAAATTTAGTTAGTTAAAAAATAGATTTGCACTTTCTAGAGGAGCAAAATGCCCCTCTCCCCCAATGTGTAGGCGCCCATGGTACTGTCCCGCCAGTGGCGGCTCCAGGATTTGGCAAGTGGGGGGGGCGGCGTTGGGGTGGCAACTTCTAATCAAGGGGGGCCAACCATTTGTTGTTAGGTATGTAGTATTAAGTATAGGGTCCCAACACGGGGGGGGAGGCACTCAGTAGGAGCCGCCACTGCGTCCCGTGTGATATCCTACTGCAATTGATACTATTGGATAAAAAGTACATTGGATATAACGTACTAAATTGTATAGAGCTGCTAAGTACGTTATCAGAAGATCTACTGTAATCCCAAATTTGTAATAACAACAAATCATTTGAAACTAAATCACCGTCTCAAGAATTTGCCTCATCCGCACCAGAAAGACAATAACACGCTGCGTGAAATTTCAATTTTTAACTACTAAAAATTTAATTACTTGCAATTAATCGATTTATTATTTTGGGGTTACCTTCCAACAGTGGCGTCACGGCAGAGGCGATGCTGATGTCCTGGAGGTGCTGGAGTGTTTCCAGGTGGTAGAGTCGGATGACGGCACGGCTGCTGAAGGCCACGAGCAGTCCAACGCCGGCCTTTACCATGCATTCTATCGGTCCACAGTCACCGGACAGTTCGCGACTCTCCTGTCATAAGTTCAGACAAAAAACTTCTCCTAAATTCTAAACTAAGGTTATTCAACTTCGGTCCCATGGGCTACATTGCTGCTTCTTACAACAACAACAACAACAACAACAACTACTACTACTACTACTACTACTACTACTACTACTACTACTACTACTACAGTGAAATCCGCTTAATTGCATAGATGCCATGCAAGCCTTGCTTATGCGATTAACTGGGCTATGCGAATAGCCGGGACTAATTGATTGTACACACAAAACACTGGTTCGGGTTTTTATGTTGTTATGCGATTATGCGGGTTATGCAATTAGGCGGTATGCAATTAAGTGGGATCCACTGTACTACTACTACTACTACTACTACTACCACTACTACCACTACTACTACTACTACTACTACTACTACCACTACTACTACTACTACTACTACTACTACCAATACTATTACGGCTGTTATTACTGCTGTTGCTGATACAACCTCAAAGACAAGAACCACTATTTTAGCATACCCATTACAATTCATTAAGATAGGCAGGGCCTGCAACAAATAGCATTGCATTGATATAGTAACATACATTGAATATGCCTACTTTAGGGTGAGCGTACCTTTGATATGGGACTGGTTTTTGACGATGCCGAAACAGCAAGCTTATGAATTGTGAGATTAGAGGAAACCCACATCTCATGATTAACGGGAAGCAGACAGGAGATCCGGGCACCGCCCAGGGCCTGCTTAAGCGGCTTCTTCCAGTTCCAGTCTCCATCTGGAACATTCACAGAAGCACCGTGACTCAACAGCCCCGGCAAATCCGACCATTAACACAGACCATGTCAACATACTAAGACCAAGTGATCCAAATTTGCCTAAAGTTCGTCCCAACAAGGCTACGAGCATTCAAACAAAGAGGCAAAACGGAAAACGCAAGATATGAATCCTGCGAGATTTGATCATCATGTTCCAGTCTGGCCTTCTTTTTTGGTCACCTCTGTTACAGCACATAGACAGATAGATAGATAGATAAACACAGGGCGCGATTTGCGAGAGGGGAAGGGGGGAATCTTCTCCCCCCCACTGCCAAACTGCATCCCCCACCACTACTTCCCCCCCCACTGCTACATTTCCCAACAACTACATCCACCCAAGCTCGACATATCCCCCCCCCATGCTCCAGGTCACAAATCGCACCCTGGATAAACATTCATTGGACCAGAACATGAATTTATTAATATGTTGTAAATAGAACAAGTAAGTAAACAGAGTGAGTTTTCCAAGGGATGCAGAGGGTTAACTCTGACCTGCGCCCAAATATATAATTATTATATGTAAGTTATTTTTCCGTCAAAAATTACGGGGGAGTTTAACGTCGCCTCATCATCAAGCTCCTCCCATTATGAAATAACGTTACCCAGCAACGATAATAAAATGACAGCAGCACCTCATCCAATGAAAACAGCGTTATGCACAGACATTAGGAAATGAAATATACTGCAATGTATTGAAGACAAATCTAAAAATTGTACAACATTATTGTGACATGTTTTCCAGCAACTAATGGTATTTACAAAACAATGTTAGTAAATGAATTCATCTCATCTGTGATCCCTGTAGGCAATTGTTTTTGTATTTTCTGACCTTTAAAACAGAACACAAAAACTGTTCCACTCTTTGTTCCAGCAAATACTCTTGCGTTCAGGTACTTCATGCACGTTACAACCGAGTCTGTACTGGCCGTTCGTCTCTTCTTTGAACGATCGTTTTCGACAACATCACATACGATTATTCTATAAAAATTAATAATAATAATAATAATAATAATAATAATAATAATGCACTTTTATAGCATCGTTTATAATGATCAAAGAGACCAATTGATGGTAGTACTGCAATTCCTTATGCAGAAGACGAATATGGAGGAAACGATAACTGAAAGAGATGAATTTTAGTCCAGATTTGAAAAACAAACAATAAAATACATTCAAGTCATCTTTCTATGAAAAATAGCATATTCCAAAGACTACGGCAACAACAGTACTGAAACACCTGCAACAATATTGCACCAATGTAAAATTTTGCCTGTGGTGCCACTGCGTTATTACAATAACAAACAAGGTCACAGCTATGACAACAACCGCCGGCAAACAAGTGCTGTGTGGAGCAGTGTTTAGTCTAAACTCATGGGGACTCCGGAAGGGGGGGGGACTGACAAAGCCGGGGAGGGAGGAACTGACAAAGCCGGGGGGATTTTGCTAGTGGCTGCTGTTAGTTGATGCAGGATGCCAAAATTTCTGCGGGAATTTGAAATTTCCGGGGGAGGGCATCCCCGGAAACGGCCTAGATTAAACCCTGGTGCGGTGGAAGGTGAATACGGATTTCAGTGGATTGCAAAGAACAGAAGCCAGAGTGATGTATACATTGGTGTAGCGACAGAGGGATTACCGGGGGGGGGGGGGGGCACCGTGGGTAAATTTTTCGGGCAGGGGGTAGGATGATGGCAATGGAAGCAATATGTGGGCGTGAATGTGCCGAGAACTCCTAAATGGCCTATTTTCCCTGATCACATTTTTTGCGCGTTGACTTTTTTTTACTAAAAAAATATCTGGGCCTAGTGTCGGTGTCCCTCTAGTATTGAACCCTGGCTACACCACTTAATGTGCTAGCGGTAGGTAAGTAAGTAGGCTCAAGGCACAGATAACCCCATTGCTAATAGCCGCCTATATGGCCAAAGATTTTCAAGATCCTTCTTCGTGTATCCAAATAAACAAAGCAGTACGAAGGCAATATTCATACATAAACTTGGGAGACAAACTCTGCCCCCCCCAAAAAAAAACCCGGTCTGAGAACACTTGCTTTTTCTCTTCGGTCCCCATCCACACCTGGCCACCAGTGGCGCCCCCGGCGGCGACCGCAGGAACCGACTCGACGCACGAGATGAGCGAGTCGGAGACTTTAAACGACTCGACGACGCGGGGTTGGTTGGTGCCGAGGGAAACGATCGAGACCTGACCCTTCGACGGGTCGCCGCTGCAGACCCAGAGGTGCTGAACCCCGTGACCGTGGTCATCGGTCGACGGAATGGTCACACAGGTCGCGCACTGGACCTGGACGGAGAAAATATTATTGTTGGCCTGCAATTATTTTGGTAAAATTGATTTGTGTTCTTTTTAAAAAGCTTAATTAATCTGACCATTTTAGCAAGTTCGATAAAAGAATTATGTATAATGTTACAATATAATATTAATTATCTATATAATATTACAAATATGGTATACCTGAGTAGAAATATAAGAGGCGCTATACAAATGTTACATTATATTACCAGTACATGCAACAAAAATGTATTAAATGAAAATGAATGTGTTATAATATTATATAAAAATATGACTGTAAGAAAACTATTGAAATATATTTAAAAAAACCTGTTGTCTTATAATATATGTTTCATGACCTCAATAACATGCACAATAGCAGATTATATTAAAAGCGTTATGAATAATTAAATATAATTGGGGAACTGACTGTGAAAGCCAAAAATAGCGTGCTTAGAAATCAGAACCACATAAAAATGGCATAATTGAAAACAATTAGTCGTTAACATATCGCAATTGAATTACTGAAAATGCTTTTAAAAGGTGACTATGCTGAGAAAAATGCAAGACGTGGTTAACATATAAAATAAAAATTCCAGACAAAGACCGTGACTACTCAATACGTCATGGGTCCATGCCACAAATTTCTTAACTCCGGTGGGGATGGGAGGCCGTGGATGTGAAAACCAACATTTTAAACCCATAATGGGGAGCCTTTGCCAATGGGAAATTGCCTCATCTTGTAATTCCAAAAGTACAGTTGGATTAAAAAACAAAAAAAGACAATTTAAAAGCATGATAACACATGCATTGTTAGAAATGCAATTTATAAATATAGAACGCATCCAAACCAGGGTGACCTATTATCCTGGATTTGACCTAGATCTTCCGATTGTGATTTGGCGTGTCATCGGCTGATGCCTCTATGCTTAATGAAGTGGCGCCATAGAAGTTTAAGATTAGATTAGAACACTTATATGTCCCAACCCAATTCCAAATTCATAAGTTTCAACTGAACCATACATGACAAGTCTGAGCGGTGCTATAAAAATTTGCAATTAAAAAATTATTGGGGCCACCCCAGTGCATAGAATGTCACTCCAACACAGACGTAAACTTATATTAAGCCTCTAGACTTGAGACCCAACTTTTTAAGAAGTTACCACAGGGAAGTGGAAAGGTAGGGGGCTGGCCCCCCACTTTTTCATCCAAGTTTGTGCCAAAGCGCTTGCTTACTTACCATGTCTCTAGTTTTCTTCTTTGATTTCATTAATTTCTGAAATGCGGTGTTTAAAAGGTCCAATCAGATGGAACAAATAATTTACAGGGTGGCGCAAAAAAACCAGACTGTATTAAATGCAAACCTAAATGTGACTAGTCCGGTTTTTTTGCGCCTCCCTGCACATAATGAGCAGGTTAGCTCTAAATTCACTTGTAAACAAAGCAGTCTAAACAACAACAAATCACTATAATAAGCCAATCAACAACAACAACTATAATCATAGTAAGTATAATTCCTATGAATAGGAAAAATCAATAGCCAGGGGCGGCTTCAGGAATTGGTAAGTGGAGGGGGGTGGGTGGGTGGCGTTGGGGTGGCAACTTCTAAGCACGGTGACCAACTATTTTTCATAAACCTGGAGTAGTCTAGGTGCTTATAATGAGTGCACTTAACTATGGGGGCCATGGAGGGGAGGGGGCAGGTATTCAATAGGGGCATGGGCCCCCAAGCCTCTCTATTGAGCCGTATCAGCCAATAAACATTCCTGTAGTAACATATAAGATATATGATGATGCTTAATTGGCTTCTTAGCAGTTCTCAATTCCTTATAAACCACTTAAAATCACGTCAAGCTATTCGCCTTTAATGTCGAAGCGAAGAAAATCAATAAATTAAAACTCGGGTTGTTCAAATATTATCTTCGGCATTTATTTCGTTAAGTGCTTATTTCCATTTTAAATCCATTTCTTGGTTTCGGGAGGGGCCTAATGTTCATTCAACGAGACATCAAACTGGCCTTAAGGGGGAATCGATACAAGCACGATACCAGAGAAACCGTCAAGAAATCCATGTTAATGGCAAACTAGGAAAACTGTGCATTGACATGCCTCAAAAGCTGTTAAAATAAGGGGTCGTCCATAAATGACGCAATGCGAATTTTGCACTTTTTAACCCCTCCGCTCTACGTAACGCGACGTAACAAAAAGTCAGACCCCCCTAAAATATGACGTAACAATGGGTTGACTCCCCCTTTTCGTCTTCCGAAGTCTTGACAAGCGAAAAAAGGTCATTCATCCCTGTATTTGTCCCTCTTCAAATACCACGACAAGCAAAAAAGGTAGTCACTTAAAAATGTTGCGTTACGTCACATTTACGGAGCCCCCTCCCCTAGTCACACTTCGTAACAAATGTCCGGGCCCCCTCCCCTAGGCGCATTACGTCATTTGTGGACGAGCCCTAATCTGTATTGATTAGAAATCAATGCATGCAATCGATGATCTTACTAGCTTCTTCACTATGAATCAAATCAAACTGTGACAGATATAAAATATCGTGGATCGTTGTGTCACTAGTGTGGTGCCTAAGGTGTGCCAAATGCAGAAAGGAGGTAAATGCTACCTACTACCTGTCTGCATCACAATGCTGTTCTGAAGGCAAAGAAACACAGGTGGTTGTACCTTCGAGTCTTCTTTTGTGATGTCCAAAAGAAGAGGCAGGTGGAATCGTGGATTCTCATAGGACGGTTCATTACTTTCCGATGTGTGCCACGCCGGGTGACAGGATGGATCTATGCCAAGATTCATATAAAATACAAGACTTGCTTAACAAATATAATAATAACAATAATAATAACAACAACAACAACAACGATAATAATAATAATAATAATAATATCTTAATCAATAATAATATCTTAATCAATAATAATATCTTAATCAATAATAATATCTTAATCAATAATAATATATGAATGAATCAAGAATAATATCCTAATCAAGAATAATATCCTAATCAAGAATAATATCTTAATCAATAATATCTTAATCAGAAATAATATCTTAATCAATAATATCTTAATCAATAATAATATATTAATTGATAATAATATCTTAATCAATAATAATATATTAATTGATAATAATATCTTAATCAATAATAATAGCTTAATACACATAAAATGTAATAAAAATTGGTCAGTTGTCAGGTATAAGAATGTAGTTGGTCAAGGGATGCCTCTGTAATGAGTGCCTAAGGGTTAGGGTTGGGATTAGGGGAGCCTAACTCATAAAGTATATTGGCAGAAGAAGCTAACTTACCAGTTGTTAACTTTGTGTCCTGCAGTTCCTGGAGCCAATCACTTTTGACTGCCATCGACCCAAATTGAAAGGTAAATTGGATTCTAACAATCGACACAAACTGACGTCACATGACCTCCACAGTCAATCAATAATATAATTAATCGTCAAAGAAACTAGAATGTTCAGCAAGAAAAAGACCCATCAATCGGGCAGTCAATCGACTTCTATAGCGCCACTATAGCGCCAAAACGAAACTGAATTAGAACGCCAGGACTGTTACCTTGTGTCTTCCGACAGGCTCTTTGCTCGACCGACCTTCCCTATGTGCTTGGTGACCTGTCCTTTGAGATGCTTTTCTGTCGAAACTTGGAGCGACCTTCGAGACAAACAATGACCAGTAACTACAGGGTGGCGCAAAAAAACGGACTAGTCATATTTAGGTTTGGCATTTAATATAGTCCGTGTTTTCTTGCGCCACCCTATACACCAGTTTCGCTAACCCTTCTCCACAGCAATGCAATAATTCACCAACCATAAATCAGTCAACAAATATTTTACAGTTTTTGATTAAAATGTCAGTAACAATAAATTTCGTATTTGGCAACTTGGATGCTTTAGCAAAAAGTTGCCAGCGCAAATGGCAATGGCTTTCTATGGCAACGGTTTCGAAACAAATGACGCAAATGGCCAGTAGCTACAGGGTGGCGCAAAAAAACCCAGACTAGTCACATTTAGGTTTGGCATATAAAGTAATATAGTCCGTTTTTTTGTGCCACTCCATAGACTTGAGTTTCGTTAACCCTTCTTCACAGCAATGCAACCATAAATACACATATTTTCCCTAATGTCAACAAACAAAGTAACATCAACTCACCTTGTTGGCAGTGAAAGAGTGAGCAGTGAGTGCTCCAGGTTGCACTTTTGTCTTATTCTCACCTGCAGTGACCTCTTTTGAATGTTCAATGTTTCTGGGTCAAACCCCTAATTGTACAAGCAGAAAAAACACCAAAATTGTACAGTACAGAATTGGAAAAATATAAGCAAAAACTCTTTAATAGATAACAAATCTGAATAAAAAAAAACAGTTATCCATCCATTAACACTGAATAAGTATTTCCATACATGGGTTTTACTGTACTGAAGAGTGAAATCTACTGGCTGTTTCCAAGTTTTCAGTATGCATAGTCTCCTACTGCAAACGCAAGGCATAACAAATCTTTGCTCAGTCTTGTGGAGCTCACTTAATAGGGCTTACTGTACAATTAAGCCCACAATTTATATAGCACCTTTATAAAAGAATGTCATATAATTGAATTGTTGCCTAAGCATAATGAACCTGTACCTACAGCAATGACTCCTTTGTAAAGCGCTTTTGACTTTAGCTCCAGTTATGTTACTGCGCTATATAAATTGTCGTAGATAATAATAATAATAATGTTTGAGTACTGTATCATTATACAAAGACTTACAGATGTATATTTGATTCGTAGCTGGTCAGAGAGTTGCAGCATCGACTGGAATAAGGTTAAATCGTGGATCATGTCGTCAAGTTCCTTCTTGTACGGATTACTTTCACTCGGAACAAACGCTGGTTCTGAAATCGCAAAAAAAACATAAAAAACCTAGACATCAACAACACCCTGTAAGACCACACACTCAAAAGAAAGAGAAAGAACCAAGCGCTGTTTGGAATCCTGGAAGGCGGCAACAAGAAAGGAAGACCACACAAGGAATGACGTGATGATATTAAGGAATGGTGTGGGAGCAGTCTACAAGATCTGAGTCACAGGGCAATGAATCGGGAAAGAATGCAGAGATGTAGAATGTAGAAAACTGTGGAGATGGCATTATGCAACATTTGGCCATGAGCCCACGGTTAATGATGATGATGATGATGATGATGATGATGATGGTGGTGGTGATGAATTTAATGAAACAAGTTAAGCAACCCAGCTCTAATCTCAACTGACCATCCTGTTTGCTATCTGCATACAGAACAAGAACAAGAACGATAGACATAAGCATGAATCGGGGTAATCCTCTCCTTTGGAGCACACTTCCAGATTCAGTGACCATGGCAACCAACTTCGAGTCGTTCTTATCGAACCTTAAAACGCATTTATTTCGTATATCGTATGACTGTCCTTTGTAAAACGCTCTTGCCTTTGGCCTTCGTCATGCTATAGCGCTACATAAATTATCAAGTAGAATAGAATAGAATAGAATTACAAGCGGCTCTACTGTTAGGCCTACAACTGTTGATATCTTGGAAGGAGCAACTAAATCTTTGACTGACACACTGAACTGACACACCGACACACTAAAACTAACACATTGACACACTGAAGCTGACACCCTGACACACTAAAACTGACACATTGACACCCTGAAACTAACACACTGACACACTGAAAATGATATCTTTAGCATCCATTATTACATTGATATCAATCGCTATTGCAAACATGGACCATCACCTTCTGAATTTAAAACGGCTCATCCACGACAACCCTCGTTATTCCATAATGCTAATAATACACAGGATTTGTGCAAATTCAAGGGCAGTTTTGAAACTTATTTCGTCCTGTTAGAGATCGATGTCAAGTACCATATTGAGCCACTGGCTTTAGCATTCTTCACTACATCGATATCAATCTCTATTGTAAACTTAGGCCATCGCCTTATGTATTTATAGCGCATCCAGCATGACAACCTCCGTTGTTCCATAATGCTAATAATGCAGAGTATTTGAGCAAATACAACCGCACATTTGAAACTTATTTCGTCCTGTTATAGATCGAATTCAAGCACCATATTCAGCCACTATCTTTAGCATCCATTACTACATTGATATCAATCGCTATTGAAAACATGGGCCATCACTTTCTGCATTTAAAACGGCTCATCCACGACAACCTTCGTTATTCCATAATGCTAACACACTGACACACTGAAACTGACACGCTGACACACTGAAACTGGCCCACTGACACACTGAAACTGACACATTGACACACCGAAACTCTCTGTACCATATAACTCAAACATTTAGTCGCTCCTTCCAAGATATCAAAAATTATAGGCCTAAACAGCTAGAGGTCCACAGGCAAAACTACATAGATAAAATGCCATTGTCATAGGAAATACATTTCAATAGCAATCAATTTCTGCCAATTTCAGTAGAGGGTGCTAGCCCTCTGGACCATATAACTCAAAGATTTAGTCGCTCCTTCCAAGATATCAACAGTTATAGGCCTAAGCGACTAGAGGTTCATAGGCAAAACGACACAGAAAAAATGCCATTATCATAAGAAATATATTTTAATAGCAATCAATTTCTGTCAATTTCACTGGAGGGTGCTAGCCTTCTGGACCATATAACTCAAAGATTTAGTCGCTCCTTCCAAGATATCAAAAATTATAGGCCTAAACAACTAGAGGTCTACAGGCAAAATGACATAGAAAAAAGGTCATTTTAAGACTACTCATTTTCTACTGAAGGAGAGAAAGAGAGAGAGAGAGAGAGAGAGAGAGAGAGAGAGAGAGAGAGAGAGAGAGAGAGATGTTTTACCTGACTTCTTGGATGAGATCGGAGATTTTCCAGGAGTCATCTGGATGGCGTAAGAAGAGGGCAAAGCTGACTCGATTACTTCCACGTCTTTAACTGGAATGCTCCAGTGGAAAACGAACTTTTCCGTACTTATCGAGTCACTGTCATTCAATCACCAAAAAATTTATTCCTAAAGCGCATCCGAATATCAAAATGTCTACCTTACCCTTTAATTTTAAAACATCCAAAATCATCGGAAAATATTAGAACAATTAAATGATTTAGGTTACCATACAAAACCAACCAGTGCATTTAACCCCTTAACTGTGTATTTAACTGTAACTCAATGTAAAATGGACGGATATATCCTGGATCCCCAGTTGAGGGGTTAAGGTCCCCTGTACTAACCACTGGACCACAGCGGCAACTGTCATTGTGAGCGGTGGCGGCTTCAGGATTTGCTAAGTGGGGGGCGCTGTGGAGGCAACGTTTAAGCATGGGGGGATCATCGATTTCTCATACGTCAACTTGCTTAGAATGAGAGCAATAACAATGGGGAGCCACTCGGGGGAGGGGAGGCATTCAATGGGGGCGCGGGCCCCCCTGTGGAGCCGCCCCTGGTCGTAAGTAAAGACAACAGATGAGAATTCGCACCGTTTAAACACTTCGGCGCAGATGAGTTGGTCGTTTAGCAGCAGAAGTCTACGCTGTCTCTCCTGTGGCTCGCCGTTCTTTAGTTTCTAAAATTTACGCCGAAATCCGAAAAATTTAGCACATAAAAACCCGCAATAAATAAAAATACCCAGAACTGAAAACACACGCCATGTCCTGAGCTCCAGCCCAAAGGCAGGGCTCATAGTGGGGTCCGCTGATCTCCGTTTTAGAGGCCCTTTTAAGGGACCAGAGTATTGCGGTGTAGGGTGCCTGTTTGACTCACTGCTATTCATTTTGTCACGGCCCTCTAGCGAGAGAAGGCTGAGTCAACCTCAGGGTTTCAGCGGGTTTTGAACCCATGTATGTGACAGTGTTTTATCCAGACCCCAGGACTTGGGAGGGGAATTGACTTGGCTGGAGGGGAAGAGACACAGTTCAATGCAAAACATTTTTGTCACTGCTGATTTTTTTGGGGGGGGATAGATTCTGAGGTTGGGGGCGGCGATTCCCCCCTAACAGGTCTTTGCCCATGTCCTTTGGATCTCAATGCCAGTGCTGTTACCCCACTGCTAAATTCCCACCTGAAGAAAATGTGCATTAAATGCCAAATAAAATTTTAAAAGATTAATAGTAAAATACACCAAAATAAGTAAAATCATTCAATCATTTAACTTTGAATCGTTACAACGAAGAACACAAATGAACACAATAGAAGTTTTACAGAAACGATAACTTTACAGAATTACAGGCTGGTATCAGTAATATCTACGCGTAATCAGTCCTATTAACAATATTTAGCTGTCGTTACACTCGAATAATTGCGTAACGTTACTGACGGTTAGAATTACGTAACATTACTGACTTACAATCTCAATTACGTCATCCTGACGAACGAGGAAAGAATTTTCCTCGTCGACTTTAAGCAGAACACTTCCAAAGCCAGTCAAGTTGTCGAGAAGACGCCTGACTTCGAGTCGACTCTCGCTGTCGCGCTTCGCTTCGTTCAGTCGATCGGTGAGCGACTCAAGCTCGCTCAGAGCCAACTGAAGGGACAGCCGATCGTGATGATCTTTCGGCGTAAACCTCAGCAGATCCTGTAGAAATGATGCTTTTCTTTAAATCACATTAAATACAGTAGAACTTCGTTATAACGAACTCGGCCAGGCCTATAACGCACGCACAGTTATTACGTACCGCAATATTCAGTCCCACGTGATGCGCTGCCATATTGGACGATATACTGGATATAATGTATCTCGGATACAACGCACTAAATTTTACAAACCCCCCCCCTAAGCACATTATAATGAAGTTTAACTGTACTTTTCATATTTAATCGTGTAACAAATTTAGAAATGGTTCATGACAGATCTAAACTGATTAGAAATCCCAAGGTATAGACCTGAAGCAGCATTATGAACTGCGGGAACCTTTGCACCGGTTTGACCAGCAGACCAAACAGTGACAGTCGGTCATCGGAGGCTTCAAGCTTTTGCTAAAGAAAGAGACCGATTAAAACAATGCCTGATAAGAGATTGCATTAGATTCAAGACTTTGCACAAAACTAATATAAAATAAAGCATTTGCAAATTGATTGATTGATTGATTTGATTGAATAGTGCAACGTTGATAAGTCTTTGTTTTGCTTTTAATCACATTTTCTGTCCCCAATCAATGGGGGCGGAAGAAAGATGGCAGAGTGGGCTACGTGCTGGAGCGTCAGGCTGACGGAGCGGGTTCAAGCCCCGTTAGTGCCCCTAGTGGCTTTCACACAGGCAGTAATGCCTTCTAAGCCACTTTAAATCATGCTAAGTAAGTAAGTAAATTCAAATTTTGTAGGGTCGGCGAAAAAGAACAGAAAATGTTCGGCATCAAAGTCTGAGATTAAAAACAAAACAAGGACTTATCAACGATGCACTATTCAATAAAATCAATTAATCAATCAATCAACTTCTATGGCGCCACTATCACAATGTCTATGACATCCGCCTATGGCAAACCAAATCCAACCAGGAGTTAGGTCTGGAAAAATGAAATAAGTAAGACACAAGTGAAAGTTAAAAAAATCAACAGAGTTAGGATTGGCATAGTCAAGAAAAATTGCACAAGAACATGGGGAAATTATTTGTGACGATAATTTCTTAAAATGCCACAAAAAAGTCACTGACGTTTAGAAATTCAGCGAACGCCGTCTGCTTCCTCGCCTGCTTCTTCGCCATCTCCATGGCAGCCGAGAAATTAATGACGAAGGCTTTGTAGATGTCGAAAACCAGAGACTTTGAGAACTACAAAAGTGAAAGAAAATTCATGCGAATCAGTTGACAACACTACTTGTAAAGCATCTTAATATAAATCATCATTATTATAATTATTATTATCATTAATTATCATTAATTATCATTAATTATCATTATTATTATTGCTATTATTATTATTACCATTACTATTATTATTATTATTATTATTATTATTATTATCATTATCATTCTTCTTCTTTTTCTTCTTTTTCTTCTTCTTCTTCTCATTATTATTATTATTATTATCATCATCATCATCATCATCATCATCATCATCATCATCATCATCATTATTAATGCCTGGTTACTAACGTACATTAAGTCATTTAAAAAGTGAAGACTTGTAAAAGAGTGGAGCACGTGAGAGGCGAACAACTTGTCCAAGGTCGCTACGCAGTGGATGGGGTAAGATTCGAACCCGCTACCCTCAGATTGCATGCCCAGCGTTCTCCACCACACACCATAATCTCCACCAATGCAGCAAGTCTGGTGAAATTAGGAAACCAATATGTAGGTAATGGAAAACAGATTCAGTTCTTCATCTTTGATCCTGAAACTGACTGACTGACTGACTGACTGACTGACTGACTGACTGACTGACTGACTGACTGACTGACCGATGCGGTGAAGACGTCTCCGATCTTCTCCTGTGCGTCCCAATCGCTGGCCATGGCGGAGAGCTCGATCTGGAACATGTGGTGGCACTGGAGGATCTCACGAACCTTGAAGAAGATTGTTCGTACGGCGTCCCGCGTCGCGATCTGCGGCCTCGCCTCAAGAAGCGGTTTTTCGTAATCCTCGACAACAAAACACAATTTTTTTAAACAAATCAGCCGAAAGAAAAAAGAGAGAATGCCAAAGTTCAAACACGCAGAACGGTCTCACTGAGTCTAAACTGGACATGAGAGAATAAACAACTGACTGACAGGTCCAAAATCTTGAACTCTACCTCTCCCTCTGTCTGTTAGATCTTCCAACATATGTCTTGTACTGAGTATTCCCATATCTAGACCTGAAACACATATCTCGTCTCTTCCAGTTCGCTTTCCCTCCATGGTCTATCTCACAGTTTTCCACTCTGGAATGACCTGATCCTTTGCAGAAGGATTTGGAAAACAAACTTAGTGCAATAATAGTGCAAAATCACTACTACTACTACTACTACTACTACTACTACTACTACTACTACTACTACTACTACTACTACTACTACTACTACTACTACTACTACTACTACTACTACTACCGGTACTATTATTATTATTTTTACTATTATTATTATTATTAGTATCATCATCATCATCATCATCATCATCATCATCATCATCATCATCACCACCACCACTATCATCATCATCATTTATTATTCTAAAGATAAATACAGCATGACATGCAAATGATTTCAAAGTGGAAGCATCGTACTTACTTCAACAAGTCGAAGTAAAGAACTGGAATAGGACTTTTCACTCTCGATTATTGTGCTCACAATGTGTCTTCTTTTCAGCTGATGCAGAAAAAGAAACATGCGATTCGACAAAACTCGAAAGCCTAACACAAGACTCAATCGGTTTTGATTCAATTTACCGGTAACTACTAATCACTAGCACCGATCTAATGCACTGATTCTTGCTGTATGGTGTAGGTAACATCTAGACCACTTCATGTAGGCTCTGAGTGACATAAATTCTGATTAAAAGTGCACATCGGCATAAAGGAATGAAGTTGTCTTCCAGTTTAATCAAGAACACATGATATATGAAAACAAGAATAAATGCTAAAGAACATATTACAGGGCAATTATAATAAAAACTTATATAGGTCTTAATACCAATAGACCCTTTAACAAATTCTTAGACATGCTTCTCCTCCTCCTCCTCGCCATCATCATCATCACCACCACCACCACCACCACCATTACCACCATCATATCATCATCATCATCATCATCATCATCATCATCATCATCATCATCATCATCATCATCATCATCATCATCATCAAATCATCATCATCACCACCACCACCATCACTAATAGGCCTATCTTCACTGTAGCTCCTGTAGTTTTCATCATGTAAAACAGAAACACAGAATAAAGAAAAGGCAACCACCGAGGCGCCACCTGTTGTGAAGAGAGACCGTCCGGTGCGGGTGGCAGCTGTGGCGGCGGATGCTTGGCGTAGTTGAAGGTCACTTCCAGCACCCCGGAATCTTCCGCCGCCGCCTCGGCGCCGTTCTCGCGCCAGAATTTCTGACTCAGTCGCCCGGCGACCTTCTCGAACACGCTGCCTCCTCCGACATGCGCCGACTGAAGTCGAATTTCAACAGGAAAAATACGCAAAAACACAGAGAAAAAAGCAAAATCAGATGAGCAGTGACGCTGCTAGGGGTAGGGGTGCGGGCCGCAGTGGGACGGGGGACCAATTACAGCATCACAAAGGGGTGGGGGTAGGGGGAGGGACACCCAATCGTTTGGTGTTTGCATATCCTAATCGACTCCATTTGTACAAATGAATTAGTACTGGAGGACTCGATAAGGTACATGGTGTAATTTTTTGTGGTGGGAGGGGGGGCGACACCATGGCCTTATCACCACCAACTCTAGTGAAGCCTCTGAAGGGAATACAGAGCAAAAAATTTTTATGCATAATCGGCCATAGGTATTTTACTTTAATAATATCGTGGTCCCAACACGAGTGTCATAAGTAGTAAGACATCCATCCATTGAAATGATAACAAACAAGATAACAAAGAGAAAAACAGAAACAAAAAAGCAGGGACTAGAAAGATGAAACTAATATTAACACTATTGTTATTACTACTATAAAAAGTAAATAATAATAATAATAATAATAATAATAATAATAATAATAATAATAGATATTAAATATAGCCACTTTACTCTCACAAATTTTAACAATCATTAGTAAAATGATAAGAGGGATGATGATAACTACAACAATGATTATAAAAACATTCATGTTTGTACTTATAACTATGGGCTTTCCACACCAGTTTTACTATACTAAGGGTAACCAGTCAAACGGAGGCACATAAAGTGCCAATTTTCATTTTTTGTGGGACTGCTATTACACTTTTCCCCTACCAATCGGTGGCGGCTCCAGGATTTGGCAAGTGGGGGGGGGCGTTTTGGTAGCAACTTCTAATCATGGGGAGGCCAAATCATTTGTTGTTAGGTATGTAGTATTCAGTATAGGGTCCCAACAGGGGGGGCACTGGGGAGGGGACAGGCACTCATTGGGGGGGGGGGGGGCACGGCCCCTGGCCCCTGTGGATCCGCCACTGCTACCAATCCCTTCAATGATACTTCAATAAGTCTCTGCACTTCCAAACACAGCCTCAATTGGCAAGACAGCGCTTCTGTAAACGACTCCATTACCACTGGTAACTTCTCTCTGGCTCTCAATCGAAGGCAACCCAACGGGATCCAAGACTTGCGCAATCTATACAGGCATTTGGATGTCGACAGCAGCAGCATTGGTGCAGCCATGGGGGGAGGGGGAGGGGCGGGCCCCCTACTCTGGCTGGGACCGGTCATGGGGTTTGTAAAAGAACCGTTGAGAAATTGGAGGGGGTGGAGCAGGGGCGTAGCGACGGGGGGGGGTAAAATCGGTATAAATACCCCGCAAAAATCAGGCTACCTTAAAGTTATTAATGTGTTTTTAATATTTTCAAAGTTTTTTACCCTCATATCGCATCACACCCCCAATCAAATTCCTGGCTGCGCCCTGGGGTGGAGGTTGGTAGAAGGATCAAAGAGAATACACGAATTTGATGAGCTTTTCTTTGCTCGCCTGAGACTTTGTAGTTGAAAATGCCCCCCCCCCTTATTTCGGAATCATGGCTGAGCCACTGGCTGACAGGACAGTGAACTTGGCATCGTGTGCAGTATTTCCAACATGGCAAGCGATGTTTGTATACATAATGGAGCATGGACAGCTCGGAGGAGGTTAGTTGACTCAGAATTTAAGAAACTACTACAGTTAAGTCGTCGTTAGTCATTGTTCTGTTTGTTATTAATCGTCTGCATGAACAAAATTAAAACATCAAACACAAAAATAAACTAGAGCGCCTTACATTCTAAAAAACTCCGATATCTGCTCTCTGTCTCTGTCTCTCTGTCTCTGTCTCTGTCTCTCTCTCTCTGTCTCTGTCTCTGTCTCTCTCTCTCTCTGTCTCTGTCTCTGTCTCTCTCTCTCTCTCTCTTTCTCTCTCTCTCTCTGTCTTTTTATCTCTTTTTCTTGGCTTTAAAGGTTTTCCACTTCAGCGGCTTCTTTCTACGTCTTCACGTGAGAATGGGTAGAAAGATAGGCAAGCGCAGAAGAAACTCACGCACAAAGCAGGCACTGTTAGATAATGGTTATACCCTAGAGCACCTGCACAGTCCATGAAAACGAATATTTCTGATTATAAGCCCTATACTGAGCTTCAATTGTAACTGCTGAATGACTCTTGGGCTTCGGAAGAAATACAAAAACAACAAACGTCATTCGAAACTACCGGGGTACTCATCCATGCACTTAAATTCTTTATCTCTCAAACGTACAAGCTTCAAATCCCAAACTCCATAAAAATTCAATAGAAAACAAAAACAAAATTCCATAAACCAACTTGAAAAAATCAACAATCTTTACCACACACTTGTCTCAGTCAGTCAGTCAGTCAGTCAGTCAGTTGGTCGGTCGGTCAGTCAGTCAGTCAGTCAGTCAGTCAGTCAGTCAGTCAGTCAGCCAGTCTGGCTGTCTGTCTGTTTCCCTTTCAGGCAGTGCCATAGAAATTTTGTGTTTACTCACTTACTTGCTTACTTACTTCCCTAAGATTGGTTCCATAGTAGGTAGGCCTATTTCCCCCATCCCATCCACCTTCCTCTTCTCTTCTCTCATTTGTTCTCTCTGTTTATCCCAGATAAAGAAAGGGACTAATAAAATAGTAGCAGTAGCAGTAGCAGATAAGATATCGATACTGGAATGCTGATTTCAAGTAAATAGCTGAGCTTTCCAAATACGCCTGTTACCAGTTTTCACAAAACAAAGCTTAAGCTGCCAGAAGTTTTAAGCAAGAGCAGAGGTCGGCACCCACCGGTCCGCGGCCCATATCCGGCCCGCCAAATGAGTTTTCCGGCCCCTGAGCTAGAGCATGCTGAATTGAATTTCCGATTAATTTAGCGTCTTTCGGTTTTCAATTTAAAGCAAACATATCCTTGATAATATACACATTCCATAAGGACTCAAAATCCCAGTAAAATTCAGCATATTAATGCATTCAAAGCAAATGATATCATCGATGATATTATATGATGACAATGATGTGATATGATGTTATCATCATTCTGTGAGAGCTGGTCAAGTTTTAGCCAAAAGATAAAGTTAAAAAGCTGGTAAACCATTAATAGTAAATGCTTCACAATTATATAGAAATTACAAAACCTGTCCAAATCAATAAGACAAAAACAAATAAAAATTGCAAAAAAAACACAAAAACCGGAAGAATAACAGAATAAGAAAACACAGAAATCCCGTAAGAAATCAACGCACCGAACCAAATCTGATTGGGTGAAAAAACAACCATCAAAATTAAGACTGTTAGCATGCACAATAATCGTCCAGTTTGTGGATCCCTTTTAATAAGCCAAATCCAAATCGATTTTCAAAATCGACCGACTAACCAAATCTCTCGACTTAGTCTCTCAAATGCTCAGCTCCGAGACTAGCTATCAACAATTCATCAGCAAAGATAAATTTCAGACTAAAACAAAAACTAAAGCTCGATTTAACAAAAAAAGCACCTACCATTACGACGACCCTTTCGATAAAATGACCACGTCTGACTTTTAACCTGACCTGACCTTTCTTTTGGCTATGGCTATTTCAAATCTAGACTAAGCATCTAACAATAAGCAGCTACTGCGGGACTTACCGGTAACTACTTCTAAAAGTGCTATATAAATTCAAGAGATTTTACTTACTATCAAATAAAAGTCTATATTCTTAAGTCTGTCTCGTTCAACAACAGAGAGTCAACTACAGTGACTAAGCCATCCATACAATGACCTCTCTACAAACATCGGATGATCAAAACAGAAACAGACCTTTAAAATACACTTGTACAAAACAGTGCAGCTTCGTATTCAGTGGGAATTTCTTTAACCTGTCTACTGCAGTGAAAGCCCTAAAATGCCTAATTGCTTCTCTCTCTACTTGAAGTCACATGGATTGAATTAAACAAAAATCGGATTCAAACCGATGCTTGTAAATGGGGGTGGGGCTCCTTCGAAATAGGAATCGCATGTGTTGATCACAGAAATAATTGCTGAACTAATAAAACGGTAATTAGCAAGATTACATGGCATTCATTGTGCACTGGCGTGATAACCATGCATAACCCTTGTTTCTTCCTGTTCCAGACTGACTCACAACAGTTTCACATGAAATACAGTAGAACTTTGTTATAACTGGCTCGGTAATAATGAATCCTCGGTTATAACGTGAAGCAATTTACAGTACAGTCCCAATGTGATGTGCTACTGTATTCAGTGTTTTATCCAGGCCTGTTAGAGGGAGATTTCCGCCCCTCAAAAACCACAACCGCCCCCCCCCCCAAATCACAGCACTGACACAAATTTTTGCATTGAACTGTGTCTCTTCCCCTCCAGTCAACCCGCCCCCAAAGGCCTAGAGTCTCGATAAAACACCGACCGTATTGGATGGTATCGGTATAACGTACCCTCAAATCACATAACGTACTAAATTTTACATACCCCTGCTAAGTGTGTTATAACCAGTGTTTATTCTAGGCCTTCTCTGGGGAGAATTTCCACCCAAAAGTTTTAAAATTCCCCCCCCCCAAATTTTTAAAAAAATGTTGGCTGGGGGACGGAAATTTCCCCCCAAAAAGTGCGGAGACGCAGACCTTGTCCCCCCCAAACATTTCAAAATCCCCCCCCAATGTCAAGGTGGCTAGAATAAACACTGGTTATACAGTGGATCCCACTTAATTGCATACCGCTTAATTGCATAACCCGCATAATCGCATAACAACATAAAAACCCGAACCAGTGTTTTGTGCGTACAATCAATTAATTATCAGACGTCCCGGCTATTCACATAGCCCAGTTAATTAATCGCATAAGCAAGGCCTGCACGGCACCTATATGCAATTAAGCGGGTTTCACTGTAACAACGTTCTACCGTACGGCGAAAGAATCCCGCCTTGACGAACACCCGGACACATACCGAAGATGATGGCGGGTCGTCGGAGGCCGATGTCTGCTTGTGCGGCCAACGAATCTTGCGTTTCTTCGGCACCTTGAACGACCCGGTGGAGCCGCCGCCGTCTCCGCTATGGCTGAGACTCTCCTGGCTCTGTCCGCTCTGTCCGTCCTGGTCCTCGTACTCCTCGAAATCCGACGAGTCCCAACCGGCGTCTTCGCCGGCCGCGATCCGGTCGCCTGCGCCCCGATAATGGTCGACGTTCTCGTAAACGCCGTTTGCCGAGTCATCGTTGCACGGTTGCTGCCCTGAAAAGCACCGCCAAAGACAACAGTTGCACCACGGTTGACTAAAGATTGATTTTATTTTTGTGGGGCCTAATAAAAAAGTTGAAAAAAGTGGCTGATTATGTAATTTTTGGCACAATTAAGATCCGATATCCATTTTAGACAACAACAGTGCAGATTGATTTAACCCCTTAACTGGGGATCCTGGATATATCCGTCCATTTTACATTGAGTTACAGTTAAATACACGGTTAAGGGGTTAAAGCAACTTATTTGGGACATCGTACAGTCACCGGTAAAAATATTCAACAAAAGGTTCGCTCCGGGTTTTCACAGATTTTTTACATAAATTACTTTTCTTAAATTACTTTTTTACAACTGCAATTGTTATTGGCAGTACGGAGACACACACACACACCAACAAAACAATACTGTAAAATAACTGCATGAAAACCTTAGTTAAACCTGTCAAATATCCTGAATGGTGGGTCTTTGGGAGGGAGGGCATACACCCAAATTATTGTGCACACAAGAAATAAAAAAACTCAGTGGCGTCGCCAGGAATTTTGGGTTGGGGCAAAGGGGGCTGACGTGTCAGATTCCTTACCCCACCCCACACACCCCCTCCACAAAAAACTTTCTCACCGGATTTGTGCGAATCTGTTAGGTAGTCTGGGATCAGGTTGGGGGGGCAATTGTCCCCATTCGCCCCTCCTCCCGTGGCGACGCTAATGAAAAAAAGTACTGAAAGCAGACTTATGGTACTGTATTTGACTGATCATTTCCCTCTTCCCGGTATATAATATAAGTGTGCTCTGGGACATTGCCAATTTCCATAGACATTCTGCATATAGAAATTGAACTGGTCTGCAGTAATATTCAGTCATTCCACACAGAAGACTCAGGGAATATTGTGTGTAAGTCGAATAGCCTCGGAATGAGTGGTCCTAACAATGCAATGCTGTGAAAAACGTTCTAGAAGCAGGGCTTGATAGGACAGTAAGTGGCAGGCAGCCCCCAAAAGACAGATAAGAGAGAGAGAGAGACTGAAGCAATTAGCTTCCTGCAATTTAATTCCATTTCTTGCTTCCGCAAACACAACACATCTGGCTTCTGATAATCTGAAATCTCAAAACAGTCGTCCATTTCCACGATCGAGCTCTGATTTTACTCCATATACTTGCCTGTCTGGATCTACAACCTTGACCACCACGGACTACGGATTACGGACTGTGGATTTCACCCAGACTGAGCGCTCGTCAATAAGCTGGTGTACTGCGCCACGCTTTCGGGGCAGCGCTATAGAAATTTCGTCTTACTTACTTACTTATCACATTAAGAGGAGGCCACCAGCTACCACATATATAAATCCCTATACCATGTAGTCCTAAGCAAAGCCCAGAACACTGGCTTTATAGACCATAACTGCTACAAGTCATATAGAGCAGTGCAAGACATTTCTGTGACTGACCTATCGCTAAAAGTAACTGAAACAGCTTTATTTAAGTCACCAAAAGTAAGTAAGTAAGTAAGTAAGTAAATACAGTAAATTTATATAGCACTTTTGAAAGTCGTACCGCAGCGGCCGCTTATTACTGGCATTGGACGCTTAATCGTGGCAATTAACTTTTTTCATGTAGCAACTGTAGCAGCTGTTGCTAACCGGTTGTCTTGTTGAAGTTATACTGTGCAACCTCAGTTACAGTTGCAGTACACTGCATTAACAGCATTATGTAATATGTACACTGGTCATTTGTACACTTGTACACTTCACATTTAACACACACATATGTACCATTAACAACAGAATGTGAACAACAAAATACAAACAGACTGAGGAGGGGGAGGGGGAGGAGGAGGAAGAAGAAGAGGAGGAGGAGGAAGAAGAGGAGGAGAAGGGGATGAGGAAGACATCACTCCACAGAATGCTGGCATGCAAAAAGTTTGTCAAATTATTTCTAAAAATCCTCCATATCATCCAATTATGCTCAGAAAGTTTGAAAAGCAATAAAGGATGTACATTCAATCATAAATATTCTGGAAATTCCCCTCCTATATTCATAGCAACTTTTACATCTACACTCCTCTCCCTCCATCCCCCCTCTCTCCTTCTCCGCCCTTCCTCCTTTAAAATTCCATGTTTTGATCTGGAAAAGTTTTATAATAATCATAATAATAATAATAATAATAATAGCAGCAGCAGCAGTAGTAGTAGTAGTAGTAGTAGTAGCAGCAGTAGTAGCAGTAGTAGCAGCAGCAGTAGTAGTAGTAGTAGTAGTAGTAGTAGTAGTAGTAGTAGTAGTAGTAGTAGTAGTAGTAGTAGTAGTAGTAATGTGTTTTTAAGTGGTTTAAGAGGCTAAGTAAGCCTGTGTGAAAACCACTGTAATGTTACAGTATTTTCTCTACAAAACATTTCTTATTTCTTTTATATTTCTTTTATATTTCTGGGCTCTACCATCTTGAATCAGTCACCTCCCGTTCTTGATCATGTTCTTGATTTTTAGCATGGCCCATTTTACTCTCCTAGAATGGCATTCACAATCTCCCACTGATAACTGCAATTTCCTAGGTTTTCTTATCATGGATATATATATATGGCTTCCGGTTCAGTCTGCCTCATCGCACCCTAACTGGCTGTTCTTCTAATATTGCTCAGTCTGCCTCACTGCCCTCTGGCCACCTTTGACTCAGAAAAGAATGAAGCATTCATTGTTTAAGAGAGCTGGTTTCTTGTATGACAAATTCTACAGAACACAAAAATATTATATAATTGATACCCTGTTTGACATTAGACAATGCAAAGATTAGTGCTACAGTAGGCTATAGATATGCAAAATTCAGAAGAGTGATGAAACAAATTAAAACCACATTTTCGTGTGTCCCCAGCTTAGCTGAGTCAAACCGTACTAAAATTGTCAATCTATTCTGCCTCAATTTTATTCTAGAGCATTCGAAATGCCCCAAAAAATGGTGAGCCATTTGAAACGACACTATACAAAGTCTTTCAGAAATCTGTTCTCTGTCAAATGTCTAAAAAATCGAACGAGAGATAAGAAGGGGTTTAACTATTTAAAAGGAACATTTCTGTGCAACAGGGATAAACAAATTCACAGTACTAGCAACACAACTAGTCTGCAGGTCCAAGAACAATGCTGTTGACATAGGCTGCATGCATGGACACCGATTGAGGTCAGGTCAGGGTCACAGTTCACAGGTTAAAGTACCAAAACCAATCCAGATGGCACTTCTATTAAACAACATTGAGTGGTTCAATGAGATGTTAATTTCATTATAATCAGATGCCAATGAGGAAATACAATGTAAACTATCACTAGAGGTCCTAAAGCTAAACTTCATCATGCCAGAAGGAAAAGAACCACATCAACTCTGATCATAGGCATAAACTTCTATTAGGCCTCTAGGCTCGAGCCCCACCCCATCCCCACTTTTGAGAGGTTACCATATGAGAGGGGAAGGAATATGGGCTCTCCCCCCCCCCCCCCACTTTTACATCCAAGTATACGCCAATGACTTTAGATTGAATCTTTTTTGGCATTGAGTAAAATCCTATTGCAAAATTACACATTGAAGCAAGGTTGTTGAGAACAACTGATAATAATCTCAGTGTTAACACACAGACTTGTATTAATTTATGCGTAGGAATGCGTGTGAATTCACATACATTATAATCAATTTTAAGTGTTCTCCTCTCCTGCTGATAAATTCTTTCAATCATTCCTAACCACAAATTGGATAAATTGGTTTCAAAATTAAGCATAATAAACGTCTGGCCTTGACACGGAACTTTCAATTCTGGCGTTAACCCCTTAACTGGGGATCCCGGATATATCTGTCCATTTTACATTGAGTTACAGTTAAATACACGGTTAAGGGGTTAATTCAGTGACTCAATATCCTGTCTGATTCCCATAAATAGCACTCATTAATTAATTACAGTCCCTACTGAACCACTTTAAACTTTGTTATATATTGTCATATTATTACTCAGCTGCAAAGCCATTAGTGCTTTTGTCATGTCTTTTTTGTCAAAACCAAAACCAACCAAGAATGCAGGAACTGTGGGAAAAGGTTAACAGCCCCCACCCCACCCCGAGCCACAGTTTATCAATAGTGTCTGTAGAAAAATTTGCTAGTTTGAAAGAATGAATTTGTTGCTCCCTTGCCAATAGAGTCAAATTTCAGATTTGATAAATATATGAACATCAAAACTAGAATATAGACTGCTTTTGGTCGCAAATTTCTCAGCCTACAACAATAATCTGTAATTACTTGCTAAGTAAGTGAGTAAAATCTTGTGAATTTATATAACACTTTCGAAAGTACAGGTACCATAGTCACTTCTTATTCAACTACCATTGAAATAGTTACAGCGGAAGTTTTGTAGTCAGTCGGGCAAAGTCAATTCCAGAGTTCAGTCAGAGTGGGGGTGGAGAAGGGGTAAGGCAGACAAAGAAAAAAGTTTTGCGACCCTGTATTGTCAGCCCCAGTCATGATCAAACAAATCAATGATCAGAGTAATTAATAATTACCACAAAAATCCAAAATGCGATCCAAAGCATTTATCACGAGACCATCATTTTTATCATTCATGCTAATATGGAAATATGAAACAATAACAAAAACCAAAAAAACAAGAAATCCAATTCTATGCTACAGTGAAACCCGCTTAATTGCATAGGTGCCGTGCAAGCCTTGCTTATGCGATTAACTGGGCTATGCAAATAGCCGGGACGTCTGATACACAAAACACTGGTTCGGATTTGTATGTTGTTATGCGATAATACGGTTTATGCAATTAAGCGGTATGCGATTAAGCGGGATCCACTGTACCACCTGCTTGTCCACTTTTCCAGCGAAGAAATAAATTCTTACCTGGCACCAAGGTTCCTCCCTTCTGCTCTGCGTCCTCCTCAGGTACATCATCGTAGACGGCTTCGTAGCCGCACTCCGTGCGTAAATCCGACCTAGTTTTCTTTTCGCCCACGTTTTCATAATAGTCTTCCGCACAGTCATCGACGCTATTCAGAGTCTTTGGTTCTTCCGAATCGCTCCCGTGCGATGTCCTCTTGCGCTCTCTAATCGCCTCGTCGGCGTTTTCGTAGATGTCGTCGTCTTCTCGGGCGATTTTAGACGCCCCCTGTCCTCCGAACGACCTATCGAGGTCTCCGCTCGGCGAATCGGAACCTTTAGAAACGTCCTCGACGTCTTCGCACCGCTGCCTGGCCTCCGCGTCTTCGCCGTCGTGGCAGTTATTCTGCAGCGAGATTCTGCCCGATTTCGAATCGTCGGTTTCGTCGCCGTTGTGATCCACGACGTCGATGGCGGAGTCGCTCTGGCTCGCGATCGACTGACTCAGCGCCATCTTTCTTTCTTCGCTGTTCTCTTCCTCTTCGTCGTCGTTATTATCCGCGTCCCCCAAAAGATCCTCGACGCTGTACGCCGGTTTCATTCCTCCGCCTTCGCCATCGGAGTCCTCGTCGGAACAGTTGCGATCGTCGTCGTCGCCGCCGCCGCGATTGTCGCAGCTATCTTCGCGATCCGACATCGTCAGCGGGCCAGACTAAGACCACAATCACAAAACTCTGTAGATGTAAAAAAATAGTCACATTTTACTTTACAACTGATCACCGATGAACAGAAAAATGCATGAAAATTCAACAAATTGGTTCACAAAAATATAACGAGAAAACTACTAAATCTCTCCCTCTCTCTCTCTCCCTCTCTCTCTCTCATTCTCTTCACTCACTCACTCTCTTTCTCCAAGAAGCAAGTGCAATGATTGTCAATCAGAATTCACGCCAAAATCATTGACCAATCGACAGAACAACACTAGCGAAGCTCAACATATCAAAAGAGAGACAAGAATAAATCCAATAATTTGATTATCTATTATATTTATATCAATGGTCATTGCCCTTCTGACCGCCTATAAACCCAACATTTAGTCACGCCATAGTAATCATCAGTTTCAATGAATGAATCTCCAAATAAGTTCTCAGAAGGCAACAGTGAACCGTGACAACGCCTATAAAATATTCCTTTCATACCAAACTCAACTTCTTTATAGTGGTTCTCACACACGGCAGACCCCACGAAACCTCTCTAAACCCCGTTACGAGCGCTCGTGAATAAGCTGGTGCCCTGTCTGCACCAAGCTTTCGGGCAGCGCTATAGAAATTTTGTCTTGCTTGCTTACTTACTTACTGTTACTGATATTTTTTAAAATTATAATTATATTGTTTGTTACTTATATGTACTCTTAGTTTGTATATGCACCTGTTTTGAGTTGAGCTGAAATAAATTCATCTTCAATCAATACATAGATGATTAAGAGTATAACATGAACACTTGTGTAGGCTGAAGACGTCTTAAAAACGCCATAACAAAGCCAGCCAAGTAGGCGCCAACATGTGACTTATTGCTGCTTATTAGGTGCGCTGGCCTAACCATTCCCACGCACATTCAATACAACCTCTGCATATAATCCTAGCTAAAAGCACTTTTCATACTTACTTTACAGAATATAAAAAGCTTATATCCAAATAAATAACGGCTATCCATGAGTTATGACTTATAAGGGTCCAGTGTATTTGGCGTGTAAGCAACCCCAATCATGAAATAAATAAATAAATAAATAATTAATAATAATGATATTATTATTGATATTATTGTTATTGATTTTTCTATTATTATTATTATTATTATTATTATTATTATTATTATTATTATTATTATTATTATTATTATTATCATCATCATCATCATCATCATCATCATCATCATCATCATCATTGTCATTATTATTAGCTGTTACCTGTTGTTTACACTCGCCATATACATAGACACGCCTTCTATTCAGATATTAAGATTACAGCCAAGCAAACCTTCTGTGACAAAATTTCACCTGAATTCTCCGCTAGAGTGCGATGTTTCGCTTATTGATCCTTAGAAAAATTATCAAAATATCCGATAACTGTGTTAAACGCGGAATTTACAGTAAGCGTGCGTTCCTTCGCTTAGACCAATGCGCCCCAATGTCTCGTATGCATTGGAACGGCACCTGACTACTCCCAGAATCCGTGTCGCATGCACCCAGAATCACGCAGAAAAAACATAGATAAGGACGCGAAGAAATTGTAGAAAAACTTGAGAATACGGCACTCCGTTAACGACGATACTGATTGTATGGATTTAATAATTATAATTAATTGGCAAGAGTTTTTATTTCAAAAGACATTAACCGCCCTCTTACCCGATGAGTTTACATCTATCTTTAGTTATATTACCACAACAAAAGAAACCTATGAAGGCTATGATATAATAACTGGAAAATAGCACTTATTAATTACATTAAGTAAACTGAAAGAAGTTGTATGTCATTCCCCAAAGAGTAGATATATTGCATGCTTTGCATGACGTGTGCATGCCATCCTGGACCATTTCCGCTGAGCCCCAACCAGTGGCGCAGCCAGGTTTCCGCAATGGTGGGGGGAGGGAACAACATTTTCGAGCTACAAAGGCTAAAAACAAAAAAACGTCCTCAAGTTCTTGGCACATTCTCAGTTGTATATTTTCTGGTTCTATTAGCCCCTCTAACCCTCTCCTGCAAAATATCTCAAGTACTCAACGGTTTTGCACAAATCCACGACTGATTCCAGCCAGGATAGGGCCCCCTACCCCCAATCAATTTCACAGGCTTGCTTAGCCTCCTAAACCACTTAAAATCACATTATTATTATTTATTATTTTTAATATTATTATTATTAATGACTGAACCAAATCGTAACAAAAATTGTGCTATAGAAGTTTAGTTAATTTGTAAACGAACACCTAAGATATCATAGTAGTGGTGGTTGTAGTAGTGGTGGTAGTAGTAGTAAATTAGTAATAGCATTATGGTAGTAGCAGTAATAGCAGTTGCAACGGTAGTCATGGTAATGTAACATAATTAACCTTCAAGGTTAAACTCGACTTCAAGTTGGTCAAATGAGTAAAAGTTACTGGATTTATTAAGCTCCTTTATTTTATTGAAAATGCAATAATACAACAATAATACATCAAAATTTACCAACAAAATTAAAACTTGTGAAAAGTCATTATCATGAAAGTCTGCCAATGTTCAACGTTACAAAAAATTCCAACAGCAGAGCAACCAAAAACGCCGCCTGCTGACAATCTACATACAACAAAATGAAAATTCATGCAACAAGACAAGAAAATGCAAAGAAAGGAAATTACATTGAAAGTTTTAAAAAACAACTTAATCTAGCTTCAATCAGCTTTAATCACAAGAAAATCAACGATAAATTGCTCTTGGATAAATAAAAATTCAAGAATTTTTTTCAAGACGTAACAAGCACAGCGAAAACCCGCAATTAAATTAGTAATAGTCGACGCATTCGCAGCAGAAAACCAAAACCGATAGCAAACAGACCGACCGCAAAAATTCTAACTGCATACAAAAAGCTCACTAAACGTTCGCCACACCCGTACAAAACCGAAGCATTTTACTCCAGCTAAAATAGAATTCGATTTAAAAGCCCAACAAGAACCAATCAAAGAGTTATGTTTCATTTTCAGGTAGCAATACATCAACCCATGGAAGATGTAAAGGGTGGTGCAAAAAAAACGGACTATATTAAACGCAAACCTAAATGTGACTAGTCCAGTTTTTTTTGCACCACCCTGTAGAATACATGCACAGACTATCTTGTGTACACTAATTGATGTCTATTTCAATAGGAATCATACAAGTTTGTTCCAAACAGCAATGCAATCAACTACAGTGCTTTATCCAGGCTCCAATCCTTTGGGAGGAGGGGGGGGGGTGACTTGGCTGGATAGGGAGACATAATTCAGTGCAAAAATTTGTGTCAGTGCTGGGATTTTTTGGAGGGGGGATTTTGAGGGGGTTTTTGGTGGGGGGTCTCCCCTAACGGGCCTGGATAAAACACTGCTCAACGAATAAAATGATCCAGAGCCCAACTACTGAACATTGAGATAAAATAGTACGGTGTATTTCCTTTTCTAGAAATGTAACAGTTGCTTCAAACGGTCACACTCGTAGTAAGCTGAAAACAGTACAGATGTAATACTGTAAGTTAAGTAACCCCAATGTAACAGCATTTTATATCTTAGCACTTATCAAAATCTTAGCATACAGCAAATAACACGTCAGAATTCCACAGTAATTTTTTAAAAAGCACCTCAGTAGCAATAAAAACCTGCAGCAATGATGAAACAATATCATGAAGATTTTATCATTCTAAAAATTCACTCGTACAATCAAAATCTTGCATCAATAATTTCATGTTATACAGCTTAGCCAAGGTAATGCCAAAGTTTAGTCAAAATTTTACTATAGTGCCTTTCACAAAGGCTAACTTAGCCTCCTAAGCCACTTTGAATCACATCATTATTATTACCTGCGAAATGCCAAGTGCAAGGAGAAACGGTACGTGCAAATACTTAAATGGAAATCAATTATAATTTACAAAACAAACATCGCATTCGGATAAAATAATACGGAAGAGTCAGTCAACAGACATACTCGCTAAAATTGGTCAGAATTTTATGGAATCTGGAAACAACAACAAAGACAATAACATCTGTCCACATTGTAGCTCAACTAAATGCAATAAAGCAAAAATGTTGCACTCTGTAGCCATTTTTATTTATCACTCTTCTAATAAGATATTGTTCTTGGTTTCGAAGGGTTTATAAAACAAATCCTGTAATATGTGCAGTTAATTCGCTAGCACTATAAACTATCTACAGATATTATCTTTAAAAAAAATTAAATTACATAGTGAAAACTTTACACAACTACAATTAATTCTCCGTAATTCAAGTAAAAAATTTGATTAATATAATTGAGTAATGAAACAAAACAGGACACGTGCAACATTTTGCGAGCATGGCATAGGCAAAATAATTTTTTCACGATATCCAAACTTGAAAACAGAATTTCCCAATTTCACAAATAAGACATGTATTTCTCCTTGGATAACTTCTCATCTACATTTTCTCACAAAGGCATTCACTGCATTAAAAATTTTCGATAACAGAAAACCGTGTAATTTCTCGTATAATTTCAGTAGACGTCATCGACAATAAAACATAAAACCTTGGGGAATTCATTTAAACTCTCTGCACATGCAAAACACGCAAACATCTTTGGCACAAAGCACATATTTCAGCACTATCTCAGATCCAAAACAGCGCCCAAAGCAAAATGATTTTCCATAAGAATTTCAAAGTATTTCGAATTAATCGTATTAAAGCCATACGCAGCGTAGCTAATAATTTCAATATCTGGAATAATGTGAATTGCAAATTGCTGAATCAGCATCTTCTTAAGTCTCTGAGAACAACCTCAACTTTTCTAACAACCCTGAGACTACTTGCATAACAATTGTGAAACTAAGGCAGTAAGGGAGTACGCAAATTGTAAGTTACGTCGATTATAACTTTGAATAGACGGCAGTCTCGAAAAAAATGCATGTAAGAGGCTACACCAGTTACATAGCCAAGTGTTAAGAAATAATATTATCGAAATAAAATCCTTTCTAAAATCTTGAAATCGAAATAACGTTTCCGACAAATGCAAAATTTTAAAACACTACAAACAGAATCAGCGAGACTATGCTATACCAATGACAGCAACTATAATCAGTAGCAACATAGCAGCAAGCCAAGCCAAGAAGACATTTCTCAAAAAATATTATGAAAGACAACGTCTAAATTTCAAAAGCACCCGTTTCATTCAGCGACAAAAGAGCCCGATCGAGGCAATCAGGTAAGTAAGTAAGTAGTCGAACGTCAAATTCCGCAAAATCACAAACAACCTACGCGATACTAAAATCATGCAGCGTTCGATACATCAGTCCACGAGCGCCATTGCAAATGCGCACAAATGCATAAAAAGTGCATGCATGAAACCAAGTAAAGCACTTCACAAAATCAAAACACGTACTCGTGTAATTCTTTCCAGCGTAAAGAAACCGTCAGCATCAATAAAGGGCGGCACACTGTAACTGTAACACCCTGAGTTGGGCCCATCGATATAGTACGTACACACTGAGGAGCGGTTGGATTTAGGAGATTTTGTGCATGTACATTGTGCAAATGGGGAGAGGGGATTGAAAATATGCCTTCTTTGCGTACGTACTATATGGATGAGCCCTTTTGGGCATGATTCACGCAATGAACCATTATATGGCATCACATTTCTGAGTACACTTATTGGTAAAGTGGTAAAAACGCCCCCTGAAACTAAACCTAATCCTTAGTTACCATACAAGGGTCAAGACATAACTTAACTATTGAATATATATATATATATATATATATATATATATATATACACATACATACATACATACATACATATACACAGAAAACAGATTGCATAAATTAGAATATTACAATAACACAAGAATCATTTAACGAATTATTCACAAAATGAACAACCGTTAACAAACAATTAATTAAAACGATTAACTAGGATTGTTTAATATTGAGCTCATTGTAATGTAACGTAATGTAATGTGGCATTTGTATAGCGCCTCTTCTATTTCTACTCAGATGCGCTCCTCATGTTCTCGTCAATGAAACACAAGCTTGAAATTACAGTCAACGTATGTATAGCATTTGTAACATGTTTAGAACACACCATGCTTATCCTCCTGTGCACGCCACAATACACTGAATATCATCAAAACAACCACAGGAAAAAGAGAAGGCAATTTCTTTATAGAAGCTTCAGCGACAAACCTCACCAAAAGACGATTTTATTTCTTCATATTGCTGCCTTTCCGTCATGTATTTCTTATCAGAAAATAAAGCATGCATTGTCCTGTTCACTGCAATTATCTAGTCCATTCAAAAAGTGCATTCAAAAAGTGCAAATAACCTAGTGCCTTCTCATCAAGGCAGTAAAGCTGTTGAATCATCTAAATTCAAGACTAGATGGGATAAAATATTACAGCACATCGTGTTACACTGTTACTCGAGTGAAAGCATCTTTTATTATACACGAAATAGGGAACAAATTAAGACACACCATGTCATGTGAAAGCGATCGATGTAACAAAGACTCGTATAACAAAGACTCGTATAACAAAGACTTATAATAACAAGGATGTATATCACGCCACTTTGAAACACTGACATTTGTCAAACCGAACAGACAAGTCTCGCAAAAATTACAAACCAATAGGGTTCCTAAGGAATGACAAACCGTGAATTTGATTTTAAGTACCATGACATCCAAAATGACACCATCCGTGCAAAAACGTGAATGGTTATCATAAAGAATTAGAAGTACCATAACTTGGTACATGCCAACCTCACTCTCTGCACCAAGAACCTTAAGCCTAAAACGATGAAAATCTACCACTGCAACAAGTATCTGTCGTATTCAAGAGTTTTGAACAGAAAAACAACAATTCGTTAATGGCGGTATCGAAACATTTGGCACGTATCATAAAATTCATCGCACAAATTTCTCTCGAGAACTAACGGTTCAGTAGAGTCGGTGGAAATCAACAAAAACAAAAAAAAAACATACGCTTTCAAAAATAGCAACGAAAAAAGTCTCACGTTCAAAATCGTGAAATTTCTAACCGTCCCGCAGCAACCAATATCTGATGTACACTAGAAACAATGTGAAGTATTCTTTGGTTCTAACGTGCTATCACAAATCCTTTTTTTAAAAAAAACATAGCATAATACTGTAACGAAAAGATTCTACCGAGGTCAGCTTACAACAATTGACAAAGTCGGGAATAAAGACCAGATCTTGGTCTTGAAATATGATCAAAATGGCCAGCAGTAAAGTAACAGATCACTATTTACTCTCTCCTGGTATTACACGTAAATGCTACATAAGATCGCGGCCATAGTAGATCAACGTTACGGACCTTCGTTGTCTAAGCGAAATAATGAATGAATGAATGAATTACATAAAATTCTATTTACTGAACAGACAATTGTGAATGATTACAGTTGGAATAACAACACTGCTATTAAGAAATCGTAACTTGTAACACTTTACAATAGACAGAATACAAACAAGAACCAGCTGATACACAAATGTTACAGAAAAATTGAAACTTGATAACTACATTCTTATAACTAAGTTTTCTCTTAAGCATTTGAAGTCAATATGACATAGTCTACATATACAGGGTGGTGCAAAAAAACCCGGACTATATTAAATGCCAAACCCAAATGTGACTAGTCCGGTTTTTTTGCACCACCCTGTATAATTTTATACATATGTATCGTTCATGTACAAAGAGCAATAGAAAACAGATTAAGGTCTAGAAATATATAGTGAAGTCAAAATGGAAATCTTTTTTGCAGTAGAAACTAGCAATACACCAGTAAACAGCCAACAATCTGTGTTTTTACTCACGGGTCAAGTATTAAAAAAACCACGTCCATGGTCATGAAACTCTGACAAACAGACCCTAAGAATAGAAAAATCGCTTAGAAAATATACAGCAACTTTCATCGATTCAGCCTAAACGGGTTGGAAATCAATTTACAGATGCTATAAAACTCTCTTTCGAACCATTACCGTCGCCAGGCAACCACAGCCGCGCGTAACCAACGACGAAGAGAAGCATCGCTTGGCAACACCTGCTGCTGTGGCTAGAAAAAGGCTACCTGTCTCCAGGCGAGAAAGCGCGTTCGCAGACAGAGCCGAGTTATAGAGGAGGCTCGCTGCAGACAGGAAAGGACAGGGTGATGTGCTCTGTTCCCCGGATCGGGAGCTTGTTGATCGTGTAGTACAGGATCATCTGCGGAATATCTGCGAACGGCTGGCTGAACTGTCCGAGGACGAACCCGGCGTCGTGTCGGACGATCTTCAAGTGCATGAAGTCACCGCTGCTGCTCCTGCGAGACAACGACGAAAAGAAAACATTCTAAACGACAACGGCAACTAGTAAACTAAATACCAAAGAAGTGTTTGGGTCCTGAGTCATGCAGCCATTATATGAAGCAAGATGTCCCAAAGACAAGCCTCAACTTGAAAGTAATAATAAAAATAATAATAATAATAATAATAATAATAACAACAACAATAATAATAACAACAATAACAATAATAATAACAACAATAATAGTAACAATAATAATAACAATAACAATAATAATAACAATAACAATAATAATAATAATAATAACAATAACAATAACAATAATAATAACAATAACAACAACAACAACAACAATAATAATAATAATAATAATAATAATAATAATAATGAACTGATTATGGTGGCATATCGTACAAGTACTGCTAGGACACATAACAATTAAAAATACAGTATATCTCTTCTTGATAACTACAAAAAAACAGAGCAGTTTTCAGTTCTTGTTTACGTAGTAGGGCATATGTTTCTGTGTGTGTGTGTTGTGTGTGTTTGTGTGTGTGTCACTTGGACAACTAGGAACAAAACTGTCTATTCATGATGGCCATGACATTGATGATGATCTTCTCACTATTACAAGCAACATTACAAGCAAGCAGTAATCCAGACAGATAACAAAGACCGTCATAGCCAAACGTCAAATTAACCCCGGCAACGGTAACGGTAATCAGAAGTTACGAACTTTACGGACAGCGAGTAGTCTCTCCGGTCGCTCTCGCTGAGACGGACGAGGTAGCTCCCCTCCAGACGACATCGAAGCAGAGACTCGGCCGCAACGCGACTGATGGCGCCGTGGTACCAACTGACAACCAAAACAATCCATGCGTCAACGTCGAAGAAACAGTTTAACCCCTTAACTGGGGATCCCGGATATGTCCGTCCATTTTACGTTGAGTTACAGTTAAATACACGGTTAAGGGGTTAAATAAAACAAGCCGCATCACCCACAACTGTATCTATTGTGATGGTTATTATTACCTAGAATTGCTAAGACTTAGATCATCCTGTGCCTCTAGAACACTGGGCGACGATCATTGACAAATTCTCTTGCTTCAGGTGCTGTTGCTAGCCCCCCCCCCCCATCTCTTTCACGTCTTCTGCGAGAGCGTCTTTCCATATTTCCCTCGGTCCTCTTCCTCCACCTTCTGGTCTCCAGTCCACTGTTTGAGCTGTATGTCTCGTTTATTGCATAGCACAGCAAGTCCAGAATACTGCCCAATTCTAACATTAACATCGGGGTCAAAGGCCGCCATTGTTGGAAAGGTTGCTGCCAAGATAGACAAACGTTATTATTACTACTACTGACGCATGACACATACCTTTGTTTTTCAAGCAGAAGGTTATCGTTGAGTGTTTCGTAGCCGCGCTGGAACGTGGAATGTCTGCAGTCGTGGAATTGGCAATTTAACGAAATGTCCGAATGGAGAGCACAGAACGACGCATGTATTGGATAACGAGAACCTATTCCTAGAAGCACATTTCAAAATCGTTACCAAGCAATGTTATCGCAGTCTAATGCCTAGAAATGCAGACATTTACAAACTATGTCAATATCAAATGTCTGCTAGTGTCGTGCGTTCAATTCTTATAAAATCTGGCCGGCAATCCCAGAATTCAAGAAGCACTTTCAATGTTAAATGCTTTGAATATTAACCCCTTAACCATGTATTTAACTGTAACTCAATGTAAAATGGACGGATATATCCGGGATCCCCAGTTAAGGAGTTAAATTAAATATTTAACCCTTGAAATGCAACAGAACAGCTCACCACTGTCTTCGATCTCAGAAGACAATCTTTAATTGTTATCCCTGCTTCTTTTTCAAAAGTGCAGTTCAAGGTAGCAAGGTGCATGGGTCAAAAGTTACTTTACAAGATAAAATGTTCCAAACAGACTGTTTGTCTTACTTTCCAAATCACAAAATCAGTATTTATATTAGATCTTACACAAAGAATTCAATAAGAGCTTGCCTCAAGGAGTCAAATCCATAATCATTTAACGCCGCCACAAATATGGGCAAAAACAACTAATATACAAAATGAGTCTTTAGTATCCTGAAAGTAATTCATGAAATTTGTGATACAAACACCATTTTAAAAGTTCCAACTCAAGTGATAACTATCAGAAGGGAGACAGCTTGTAAACACCATTGCATGAACCATGACTTTACATTTCACCCAGTAATAGAACCGGGGTTTGAAAAACTTCTTTAAAATCATTTTTCAAATCCTCTGAAACATTAGAAAGAAAAATCGAAAAACGAGGATAAGTTCTTTAACCCCCTAACTGGGTGCCCCGAGTAACGCTCGTCCATTTTACATTGAGTTACAAATAGCTGCCCAGTTAAGGGGTTAATCGAGCGAGCGAATCGTTTCTAGCTTTACCTGTTCTAACGCTGGACCTCACTTTCTGTGGTTCGCCGACCGTCCAACACGCCCTGGTGCCGAGAGGAGGGGCGCACTCGAACTGATGGTTGGCACATTCTGGATTGGACGACACATAATTGTGCTTCTGAATTTGGTCCGCAGCGCAGGACTGAACGTCGCAGTCCCTGCCGGCGCCCGCCATAAAGAAGCTCTGGTGCAAGTTCTCGGCTCGTTTGTCCCACGGCTCGTCGTAAATCTGCTCGGCCGAGTCCTTCGGCGCGCCTCCCGCTTCCCCGTCCTCCTCCTTCGAGCCAAAACTCACGGCGGCCCCGCTACAGTCGGGCTGCTCGGCGGGAGGCGGTGTGAGGGAGGCCTTGAGGAGCTTCTCTTCGAGGTTCTTCTGCAGCGCAGACAGGTCCCACGGGTCGTCGTACAAGCCGGCGCTCGGGTCCGTGAAAACCGGGTCCGGGTCGACCGAGAGCGGCTGCGAAGTGCCGTCACCGGCGGGCGTGGGAACCGGGCTGCTGCCGTCAAAAGCGGGGCCCAGGCCTGCATCGGATCTCGGCTCGGATTCCGCGGCTCGGGCCTCGTCGTCGTCGGCTTCGCCGGGAACACCTCCCTCGGATTCGATTTCCGGGATTGTAGGGATGGAGTTCTCGGCCACAACAGCATCGTCCAAAGTACAGGGCACTGCTGCTGCTGCTGCTGCTGCTGCTGTTTCAGGCGATGGTTCAGACAGGCCTGCAACTTCAGCAGTCAAGACAGGCTCTAGCTTCAAAGAAGGCATCTTTTTAACGTCTAATTTGGAAGGTTTACGCTCTGCACAAGGAAGAAAATAAAAGACATAAAACAAAATACTTTACTTACATCATTGGAACCATTTGAAAATGTCTTTTAAACCGTCTCATTTACAACATCCACCATCTATTCTATTAAAACACCTAAGAATAAGCAGCCACTGCGATACTAACTTCAAAAGCTCTATATAAATTCATGAGTGCATAGATTTTCGCAAATCATAGATTTTACTTAATTAGTTATTCTGGTGGGACACTCTTAACAAGCCATTTTTTGTAAAGGAATGATTGGATGTCGGCAATATTTTAAAAACTTTCACTATGGAAATACCAAATTTACTTCAACAAAAGTTTCTACTCCGACCTGTATACAAATAACAATTCACCTGCATAATGTACCTGCCCATCTAATATCTTTCCTGTATTCAACACTTTAGACATAACGGTCCATAGAGGCATAGCTAACAGCCCATTGACTTGAAAGGTTAGTCATGCAAGGGAGTCTGTAAAGTGAGGAAGGACCTTGCAGTGGCCTTCACCCAATGGCAATGAATTGGCAAGGCCACCTAGTGGCCGGCCGATCAACTACAACTACTGAAAGACTGCAGTGCACTTTCATTCCACACTAGCGACACCGAGTGGCAGGCAGTTCCCAAGGTAGGGCGACAATTACACTAAGAGCACGCTCCCCATCTCACACTCCCATGTTATACCTTCTGCTATGTTTATTGGAGATTTTCTTTTTATAAAAAAAACATAAAATCAAATAAAGCAGCACTTATTTCCAGTAGATTAATCTGACAAATTTCTGTGCTGCCACTACTTGCCGGCGCCATTTTCTGCCAGCACTTCGTACGGAACACTGTAGTCATCTTCGGAAGACCACGCCTTGATGTCGGACTTAGCGTCAGTGTCAGTTTTGCTCCGCTGTCGAAGGTCGAATGGATCGCTGTATTCGGTTGCGATTGGTGGCGGACAGAAAGCCTACAGAGTCAAATGCCTGTTCAAATCAAACCGATCCCCCACCGCAGGAAGACAATTTAGCAAACAGATAATGTTCACAGCTGGTTTTTATGCCAGTTATTCACAAATTCTGAATTTCTCTAATAAGTATGTATCAGGTGTGATGCATGTTTATTAGAACTGGTGCTATAAAATGTGTTATTTTTTAAAATTAAATTAGATTAAAATTTGTATAGAGCTTAATTAAAACCACTGAACGTACCGGCGTCCCGCCACCTTCCAATTCCGTCGACAGACCCTCGGTCCGGGGACCCTTCGCCCTCATCGCTCCTCGTCCTCTCCCTGCGTCGCAGGGATCATGGCGACGGGATCCGGGCGGTATCCGCGTTGACCCTCCCCGAAACGACATCGGGTCGGCCCTCGTCCGGCCCGGGATCCTCGTCATCCCCCGGCCGCGGATCGTCGACGCGTCCGAGTGGCGGCGGCCCCCGTCGGCCCCGGGGCCCAGGTCCGTCCCCAGCCACGACGACGAGGAAGAGTAGGCGACGAAGCCCGGAGCGGCGCTGGCTCGGTTCGCCTTCGCGGGGCTGGTCGATCGCAGCTCCTGGACGCTCCCGCCGGGGCCCGGCGTCGACCCGGTCGTCTTGCCCGTCGCCGGGTCGTCCTTGACCGGTTGGTCGGGTACCTTTTTCACGCCGATGATCAGGTGTTTGAAAAGCTTTGCTGCCATTGTTTCACTTCCATCAACACTCACAATGATCATCAGCAGCAGCAGCAGCAACCGTGCTGCCGCCGTCGGTTTTAGAAAACCACGAGATGGAAACTGACTACCTTCAAGGCATTTTGCAAACCCAACAGTCGCTCTCTATTTATCAGGTCATCCTCATATTTTTATACTTTTCCTCTCCAAGTGCAAAAAAAACCCTCGAAAAATAATGTCAAACTTTTAGAAAATTTCACACCTACCAAAGCCAAAATATCAAAATTTTTGAGGAGAAATTTAAAATTGCGGAGGGCAATTCCCCAGAGAAGGTCTAGAATAAACACTGAATTAAAATTGAAACCAAATTTAAGAAACCGATAAACGCAAAAGGCTTCATGAACTTAGTGAACTATGTCGATGAAAATATTTCAAGTTGGATTTTTGTAGTTGACAAAGTAATAGGGAATACGGTAACTGCTTTGTGAATAGAATTTAATGTAGGGGGCCCATCTCTGAAATGCACCCGGTGGCTATAAATATAATATAAAACTGCTAATACTGTTCTAGATTTAGCTATTATAGATATGGCTAAATGAAGAGAAATATTTCGACAGAAGTAGATCTAGCGTGGTCTAACGTATCCAGTAGATATCCTGGAAATCAGGGAGAAGTGGTAAACAAATGACTAGTGCTGCTACTTCCGTCATCAGAGGCCAATGAATTGACTTTGAAATGCGATCTGACGAATTTCCCGGATAAATTCCTTGTCTTGAAACTCTATCAGGTGTCAATCGCGTGACGTGACTCACTTCCTGAATTGTTATGCGCCTCGTTTAGTTAATATTCTGTATCACTAGGAAGTGCTTTAATTAACTGAAATTACCGTGCAGGCAAATGAAACGAACGCTTTTAGAACTTTTGTCTTGCGAATGGGCCAGATTAAAACATTTTGCAACATTGCGATTAGCTAAGACCAGTGGCGGCTCCACGGGGGCAGGGGCTCATGCCCCCTATTGAGTGCCTGCCCACCAGTGCCCCCTGTTGGGACCCTATACTTAATGCCACATACATTAAACAACAAATGGTTGGCCCCATGAATAGAAGTTGCCACCCCAACGCCCCCCCACTTGCCAAATCCTAGAGCCGCCACTGGCTAAGACACGGCTGATCGATCGACTGACTTATTAACCATTCCAAACAGTGGCGTAGCCATGATTTCCGGAAAGGAGGGTTTGGTTCTGATCATTACCAACTAACCAGGGGCGTCATTTGGGGCAGCGGGGGCCGTGCCCTCCAAGGAAATGAAAGAATTAATTTATAATGTGTTAATGTGCAAAAATCGCCATTTAACAGCTGCGCGACGTCTGCCTGAGAATAAAATATGCGGTATATAAATTCGAACGTCCTTGATGCGTTTTCGAATCTTTCGATTTCGATGGTTTCACTTTTGTTTTTGATTGAATTAAAGCTGGCTGGCGTCATAATAATAATAATAATAATTATTATTATTATTATTATTATTATTATTATTATTATTATTATTACTATTATTATTATTATTATTATTATTATTACCGGAATTATTATGAAATTAATATTAATACTAATTATTATATTATTATTATTATTACCATTATTATTATTATTACTATTACTATTATTATTATTATTGTTATTATTATTATTATTATTATTATTATTATAAAAATTGTTAAATCAACAAATAAAATTATTATTATTATTATTATTATTATTATTATTATTATTATTCGAAGCGCGTATTAATTAAATAGTTTCGATTTCATGTCTTATTTCTTATTTTCTTTTGCTGATGAATTTAGGTCCAGTTTTGATATTTCTTTCTTTACGTGTTCTTCTCCTCTCCGCATCGTTCGCATCGTAAGACGCAACCATCCGTGTCAGCAACTTCCGGTTTCAGTTTCGGTTTCGCTTTCAAACGCCGTCTGCACATATTCACACGCGCCTCAACTGCGGAATATTCTATATTCGTACGTCGAATAAATTGGCGAAGACGAAGATCATAAGAGCCCGCCGCACGGATGGTGACCGCCTCCGCCGCCGCCGCCGTTGGTCGGGTGGGCGGCCAGATGCGGGGGCCAGGCGAAGGAGCCCCCGCTGAGGAGCATGTCCCTGATGAGGGTCTCGATCGGGGTCTTGCCGACGAGACGGACGAAGAACAGCTGTTCGATGACCTGCGGGGAGACGGTGCGCAGGGAGGGCAGGCGGAGCAGGAGGCGACCGAAGCGACTCGGCTGCGACGGATACTGGCTGCGGACGTACTCCTCGAGGGCGCACTGGGACCTCTCCTGCAGGGACTCTATGTAGGCGACGTCCGTCAGGGCACACGCATCTGTATAATTATGGAGAGCAGGCATACAAATACAGACCATCATCAAGATCATTCGACATCATCGTATTCATTGTCATCATCATCATCGTAGTCGTCATCGTCTTCGTTGTCATCATCATCGTCATCAACGTCATCATAATCATCGTCGTCATCGGCGTCATCATTTCCATCATCATAGTCGTCGTCATAATCGTCATCATCAGCCTCCTCATCATCATCATCATCAGCAGCAGCAGCATCGTCATAATCATCGTCATCATCATCATCATCATCATAATCATCATAATCATCATCATCATCATCATCATCATAAGAATAAACATCATTGTCGTAATCGTAATCATCATCATCATCATTGTCGTCATCATCCATTGCTCATATGCTCAATTACAATCGAAGACCTGAAGGATTAGCGCCTTCGGTATTTCTCGGCATCGGTTACAATGAGGGGGCGGTTGCCAGCCTTTCCCCCGTCGTCGTTTTTCCTCCCACCCTCATTCCCAACTGAATTGATTGCCTGAACCCGTGACCTCACGACTCACAAGACTACTCACTAACCCCTGGACCGCATACACACTGACAACCTGAGGCTTAATTATTTATATACACGGTGTTTCATAAAATCGGGATCACTTTGTATTTTGGTTATATATCAACTTTTCCCGATGCAGTTCGATTTTGATTTTATGAAGCACCGTGTATGTACAAAATATAGGCGACAATAATTATATTGTTATAAAATACATTTCGAAATACGTGGACGTAGGCCTAAATTTGACACGTACATGCAGTAGGTCTACTGATGTTAGCAGCAGTAACGATAGTATTTACAATACAAAAGACATTTATCGAACCAGACATGCAGGACAAAATTTAGGCATACTCATGCATGTCACATGACGGCACGTGACTGTCACATATTGCAAACACGTCTACAACATTTATCGCAACTGATAAAAGAGAAGAAGGGAAAAAGAGCAACAATGATGAAGACGACAACGACAAAACACACACACACATTCTCATATATATATATATATATATATATATATATATATATATATATATATATATATATACGTGAACAATGTACTTACCAGTATGAGAATGATTTCTAATTTTCCATTTCATCTTGTCTGATGAAATTTATGACAGATAGAAATAAAAATTCAGAAAATATTCAAAAGTTTAAATATTTAGTCAACTATTATTATGTCTACATGACTATTGTCAGGCTGCATTCATAACGCGCTTTGTACTGTTCTAAAAGAGAATATATATATATATATATATATATATATATTCCTATTGGTCATTTTAATTATAGTGAGTAGTGCAGTTTCGCTTTCGATTTCAAACGTTTCGCTTTCATTTTCAATAGTTTCGATTTCAAATAGTTTCGCTTTCGTTTTTAAAGTTTCGCTTTCGAAATCGGCCGCCTCACCGGGGCGATATAAGTAGGCCTACACGCCGTCGTACCTGAGCTGAAGAGGACGATGGCCTTGAGGCAGCTGTACTCGGCCGAATCGACGCGCATCGCCCGCAGCTTCTCCACCTGGTCCTGGAAGACCCGGATCTGGTCGACGAGCACCGGAAGCGGACCGGAACCGGAAGTGGCGGTGGCGGTGAGCAGGGGCGACGCGTGGATGGGAACCGCCGACTGCGAGGCGTTCAGGAGGAACAGCTCGCTCCACCCGAAGCGCAGCAGCGTCACCTGGTCGACCAGCTGGAGGTCGGGAAAGAACGGGATGTTCTTCGCCCACTCGACGGCGCTGAAGAGGAGGCGGGCGGCGGTCTCGCACAGCCCGTCCATCCCGGCCCCGGTCCCGGGCCCGCCGCCGCCGCCGGGGTGGACGTCGTAGCGGGCCGGAGACGGGGCGGGGTAGGGATAGGGCTCGGCGCGCATCAGCAGCGATATGAACCCGGTTGAGAGGGGGTAGGCGGCGGCGGTGGTGCCGGGGACGCAGTGGGGGTGATGGTGGTGGTGGTAGCCCTGAGACAAGGAGGACGGGTGGTGCTGGTGGTGCTGGTGGTGGTGGTCAATTATGCCACCTGTCTGGGCGTCGTGCAATGGATACGACGTGTGATTGGAGTTGGAAAAGTTGGAGCAGCCGACGCTGGAAGAGGAGATGGTGGATGGAGTCGTTTGGTGGGAACGGCCGCGCTGTACGGCTGCAATATTTCAGAAAAAAATAAAGTTCGAAGTTCAAAATCCTTATATATATATATATATATATATATATATATATATATATATATATATATATTATGTGTGTGTCTGTGTGTCTGTGTGTGTAATGTGACATTTGTATAGCGCCTCTTCTATTTCTATACTCAGAGACGATTATATATATATATATATATATATATATATATATATACTGAGTATACATATACTGAATATACATATACTGAATATATATATATATATATATATATATATATATATATATATATATATATTCAGTGAAATTACATATTTTCTACAGTAGGCCCTACTTACAGGCCAACTATCAAACTCTCATCAACTTATATTAAATGTAATGTACAGTAGGCTTAATGTAACAGAATACTCGTAGATTAATGCGCATCGATAAAGAGAAGAGAAATGCATTGCGTTTTAGCTGAATGAATGAATGAATGAATGAGCGAATGAATGAATGAATAATATGAATGAATGCAGTGGCGTAGCCAGGATTTCCGGAAGGGGGTTTTGGTTTTGACTGTTGATCGTAACCAACTTTCGAAAAATCCTGACAAGCAATAAAGGTCATACTATGTATTTATCCTAAGTCTTTTTTTTGTAAAAAATTTCCTTTCAGATCCTTCCCTTGATCGCCCTACTAGGCATTCCGTTAGATATTCGCCAGGTCTTTCATTTAGTTGATGTCCCTCGTTCTCGTACAGTCAATGACGTTAGTGTGTAGTATGAAATGGCTGGGTGTGCTCTATTTCGAACCCTGTAGATCGAAATTGATAACGATATTATTGATTATTCTTGCAGGGCTTAAAGCAATGAAGAAGGAACAAGAGGAAAATGTGGATTTTGTCGGAGAATTTCTTCAAATAGATTAGATTTTTACATATCTAGGGCCTATATACCTTCTATTCAACAGGCCTTCAATAGGCTTCTCTCACAGAGCGAATTAATTATAAAACTTGTTTTTGATGTCTATAAAACCTGCTGCAGGACTATAATGAACCAGATATCTTAATTAGGAATCATTATATTTGTGCTGAGGCAATAGACTGTAGGAAAACAATCACTATCGACGTAATAGGACCACATTGGAACCGAAGTATCCCAGCCTAATTTTAAGGGTTAAATTTTTCTCACTAACATTGCAACCCCCACTTCTTAGACCCACCGGGCGCCACTGGTTTAACCCCAAGACACCCCCTTGGCTACGCCACTGAATGAATGAATAATTATGCAAATGAATGATTACATGAATGAATTGCAGAAAGAAAGAAAGAAAAACGAATGAATTAACGATTATTAACGAATGGACGAGTGAATTAACGATTATTAACGAATGAACGAATGAATGAACGAATGAATGAACGAATGAATGAATGAATGAATGAATGAATGAATGAATGAATGAATGAACGAATGAACGAATGAATGAACGGTGTATTTGACCTTCCTTTCGCATTCCCAGTCCGATGCACTTTTTGAGCCGACATGCCTGGCACTGATTGCGGTGATGCTGGTCGACGGGACACCGATGGTCTCCGCCTCGACAGACGTAACTGAGTCCTCGTCTAACGGACCTCTTGAAGAAGCTCTTGCATCCCTCGCACGTCGCCTTTCCGTAGTGCTTCCCGGAGCTGCGGTCCCCGCAGACAACGCAGTAGTCCCCGCCGGGGGTCGTTCCCGTCCCGGTGGTCTCATCGTCCCCGGCCGAGTCGGACGCCGTCGACCCGTTGTTGTTGGCGGCGGTCTGGGATCCGAACCGGAGACCCTGCACCGGCGGTCTCTTCTGAGGCGAAGAGTCGGGTCCCGGGGTCCGTTGACGGCGGCGGGGCTGGGACGGCGGCGGCGTCGCCGGCGGTGATGTCTGGCGGCGGGTGGGGGGCAGAGTGAGGAGGGTCGTCGTCGTCGTCGGGTCGACGGGGGACGGGTCGAGGTCGGTCCAGAAGCCGCGGATTGGACTCTGGTCTCGCCGACCGAGCATATGGACGGTCGATTCCAGCATCTTCCCTTCTGGCCAACGACCTCTCTACGCTGTCATCGGTCCTCTGAGACGGCGTGTGTGTGTGTGTCTTCAGCCTTCAAATAAAATCAAAATTAAATCCGTTTATTAGTATCAGATAACAGAACAAAGAAAGAACCGTTGAAACTAAGTTATAAGCCTAAAATCCTAATAATAAGCTTATTAATATTAGGCCTACAGAACCATAATTTTTTGGTTGTACGGCTATGGATTAACATTAGGCCTAACAGTCAGATAGTAGAAGGAGAGGCAGCAGGAGAAGAGAATAGTTTCCCTGTTAGAAAATCTGCCTTTCAATTAAGTAAATTTTGAGATGCCGTGATTAAAGCACGTGTTATTTATTAGGTTACTTCAGTTTACTTACTTGTTAATTTAAAGCGTTCGAAGTATCGTCGAGTATCTCTGCGCCTTCCTCTCGCTGTACGCCTCTTTGTCTTCGTGGATCCTTCTACTTCTGCTTTCGATTCTTGTAGGCCTATCTACGAACGGATTTATTGTTTAAAATATTTTTAAAATAATAAAGAATTTAAAAAAAACTCTTCAAAATATTTAGAATTTGTTAAATTTTCTGCAGTTTCCGACGCGACAATGTATAAGCCCTGATCCGCCCTCTCCCTAGTTCCCCGTTCCGCGGTTTTGTTTTCCCCTCGACGGTGACCTCAGGATTGTCCAGGTCAACGCAATCTGAATTGCAAAAGACCAGGACCGTCACTTAGGCGCCCTCTGGCGGCAGCCGACACGCCTGCCCGCCGGGGTCAAAGGTTGGCCGTTCGGGTCAGAGGGGCGTGGCCGTCGCTTTGTGACAGTGATTGACAGATAGCAGTTATAATTATTATTATTATTATCATCATCATCATCATCATTCGAAATCGAATTCGTGTCTTTGACGGGGATTGTTTTCACGTGGTGACGAGCGATTCAATGCGATCGGAAGACATTTAGTTTTGGAGTTTTGAAGCATTCGACAGGAATTCGTGTATAAACACGAGCTTTTCGCTTAAAGTGTCTGTGTGCGCTATATAAATTTTGTACATTGTCTTTACAACCAGTGTTTATTCTAGCCACCTTGACATTGGGGGGATTTTGAAATGTTTGGGGGGATCAAGGTCTGAGTCGTCACACTTTTTGGGGGAGAAGGAAATTGCCATCCCCCATGCAACAAATAAAAAAATTGGGGAATATTAAAACTTTGAGGGGAAATTCCTCTTAGAGAAGGCCTAGAATAAATACTGTGTGTGCGCTAAATAAATGTTCATCAAAATAAAATGCTCACCAGGCTGTCTTCCGTAAAAACATATGTAACATTTTCTCAAGCAGTGTTGTTATACTGCTGTATGAAATATCTAATAGCATAGGAGCAGATTGGACAGTGGCTTAGCGACGGGGGGTATATCGATAAATATACCCCCAAACATTAGGCTACCTTAAAGTTTTTAATGTGTTTTTAAAGATTTTCAGCGTTTTTAAGATTTATGCCTCGCTCCCAAATCACATTATACCCCCACCCCGAATGAAATTCCTGGCTACGCCCCTGAGATTGAATGAGTTAGCAAGTGACATTTAGATTCCAATGTGGTTTGTCGTCGACAAGTGCATGGAACGGGGCAGGGTTACAAGCCAAACCCAGTGTTTTATCCAGGCCTGTTAGGGAGATTCCCCAACCTCATAACCCCCCCCCATTCTAAAAAAACAGCACTGAAAAAACTTTTGGCATTGAACTGTACCTCTCTTCGTCCAGCCATGTCAATTCACCCCCCCCCCCAAAGGCCCGGAGTCTGGATAAAACGCTACCCACCCCATCGAACATGGGGCATATTGGGGCCGGTGTCGATGAGTGGAGCGCCAGAGGGTCTCCATTAGCCGTCGTTCGAAAAAATGGGCGTTTTGTCGTATATCCAGGAGACGAGCTTCTCTCGTCTCCATGGAGACGCTAATAAATAAATTCTAAAAAACCACACCCCCTTGATTATCTCGAAAGTCCCTTTCGAGTGGAGGTCCGCCCAGCGGCAGAAGGCTCTCCTCTCTTCCTTCCTTCCTTCCTTCATTCCTTCCTTCCTTCGTTCATTCTGCTCACTCGTTCAGGTAATTAATTGTCCATCACTCATTACTCCGTGCATGCACTTTCACTTCCATGCAGTGTACCAATCTTATCTAATCGCTTTTCCAAACGACAAACCTCGAATGAAAACCAGATATCGAAACGGCGACAGATGAATTAACTTGCCTCGAATTTATATTATATGGCGTTAGTGTTTGTGACGTACACTATAGCCGGTACGGTATTTCGAATCCGGAAAAACCTTAACATTATAGGCTTAGTTTATTCATATGTTTCTCGCATCTTTTGCGCTCAAAAATAATTGAAAGTTTTGCGGTTTGGACTCTACGTTTCTATCTCTCTTTTCATTTGATTTTGAATGTTTGAGACATTTTATTTTATATAATGACCAAACGTGGCCTTTTCAGCTTCTGATATGACCGCCGCATAGAATTTTATATATAAGCCTATAGGCCTACTGTAGGCCTACGTAGGCTCCTGTCTGTCGATTGAATGTTCAATTTTATATTTTTTAACATTAAATTTTTTCTTTCATTCGACGAATCCATAATCCTGGTTAGGCCTAAGTCTTAATTCGGTGCAGGCCAAGAACTACAGGCCTATACTAGGCCTACAGTAGCAACAAGGCAATCAGTTTTCTCGTGTAGCGCTATAGAAGTCGTCTGGCTAAAATCTTTACCCTCCCCCCCTTGAGGCTGTGAAACTTCTATTCCAGCGCCATCTAGAGAGAGAAGACTTAACTGACAAAAACCGACACCTCTGACAACTACCGAGTTGCTCCGGACATCACGTGTCCACTATCCGACACAGAAAAAGAGACAGACAGAGGGACAGACAGACAGGCAAACATGCAGACAGACAGAGACAGACAGGCAGAGAGGGGGTATTTGCAGTTCACCCAATAGACCTCTGATTTCCCCCCCCCTTTTCCCTGCAGTAACAGCTGTGGGACCGTGCGCCGTAGTAATGAAAGGTCACGACCCCGGCTGACCCCGTGACCCCTGGACGCCCTTCCACCCTGCCAGGGTCTTTGTAGACGGCGCTGGACGTGGAAATTGCCCATTATCCACGATTTTGCCAGAAGCGCGGGTTGGATGGAACCCCTCGACAGAGGGCATGGAAGGAACGGACCACGGTCGAGGAAGGGACAGTCCCCGTATATACCCCGGGGTAAAAACGAGGGTGGGGTGGGGGTGGGGATGGGGGTGGGGGCGAACGGTAATCTTGTAATTTTTCGGTTTAGACGAAAGAAGCGAAAAGAGAAAAGAAACGGACCCGGAGGCCACGTGACCAAAGAAAACGCCATTCATAATGGCGTTAATGAATAGGAACAAGAACATCAAAAGACAGACAGACAGACTGACTGACTCACTGACTGACTCACCGACTGACTCTCAGACAGACATATATATATATATATATATATATATATATATATATATATATATATATATATATATATATATATATGTATATATATATATATATAAGAATTTCGTTATAACGGACTCGGTTATAGCGTACCCTCTGTTATAAAGTACCGCATGTAGGTCCCGTACGATAATCCACCGTACTGCATGGTATTGTATGGTATTGGATCATAGAAATTTCGTGTGTACTTACTTACTTACTTACGTACCTTCGATATAAGACATTTTTAGACATAGACATTTTATTTATTTCACGACCAGCATCATAAACAAAAAAAGCAAGAAACTTAACTAACTTATACTATAAAAGAATCAAAAACGTACCGAAACGTACTATAGATTTTACAGACCGGCTAAGTCTATGCTTACGTTATAACGAAGTTCCACTGTACAGAGTATTGTGCATATTATAAGTTCTAACTGTATCTGTGGAACCTTATGGCAAAGGGTAACTAAATGAACACGAGCGAGTAGTTCCCATCTCCCCAGGTGAGAGGGTGCAACGACCCCCCCCCTCTACCCCTCGACGAAAGTGAATTTCGTCTCTCGGAGCGTAAGTCCCTTAATACCTCGCGGTCTCCTCTCTTCTGGATGGGGGGGGGGGTAAAACCGCGGTCACGGTACCGGATAATAAACCCGGAGGAGGAGGAGAGGGGAGGAGGAGGAGGAGGAAGAGAAGGAGGAATATACCCGAAGGACCGAAGATGCGACGATTTTCCAAAGAGAGGAAGCGCCGACGAGAATACAAAGGCCGAAGGAACAACACAATCTCCCGCTATCTTCGACCCCGACCTCGACCCCTCCTCCTCCTTTCGACCCCCCGTCTGCGAGATTTAATATCAGAGGGCGCCTCAACGAAAAATGACAACATTAGAAATACGAGGGGCCGAGTGGCCGGTCTGGGGAGGCGGGGGGGGGGGTGAGTCGCTGTTGGGGTGGGGGTGGGGGGGTGGTGAAGCGCAAAAGTAAACCAGAATCGACTTCTATAAGAATGGACAAGGAACGCAGCGTCATCGGAAAATATGATTTCCGATTCCAGCAGCTGGTTCTCTGCTGGTCACGTGCTCTGTTAGAGAGAGAGAGAGAGAGAGAGAGAGAGAGAGAGAGAGAGAGAGAGAGAGAGAGAGACAGACAGACAGACAGACAGACAGACAGACAGACAGAGACAGACAGACAAACAGACTAACATACAAACAAACAAACAAACAGAAAGAGACAAAAATAGAGGCAGAAACAGTGACAGAGACAGCGAGACAGAGAGAGACAGAGGCAGACAGGCAGACAGACAGACAGAGAAAGAGTTGGATAAACTGGAAAATGATGCACCAGATCAGCTGAAACAGAAGAAGAGAGTCGTTCTGAAGGCATTCCTTCCTGAGGGCGTCAATCCCGTCATCCGTGTCTCGCAGTCAGTCATCCGTGACGCGACCTCGGCCGACAACTGACAGGTTGATTAGATATTCCGCGGATGAAGTTGAACCGAGACAAAACAACCGCGGATTCGATGAAGTCTTCCCGAACTATAGGTCTTCCACTGCAATTATCTTTTCACTCAAAACGCAACGTTTCAAATGGACGACCAGTTGAAGGAATCTATCGCTTAGACCCAGGACGCGATTTGTAGGGGGAAGGGGGAATCTTGCCCCCCCACTGCCCCCCCCCCACTGCCCAACTGCATCCCCCAACTGCTACATACCCCCACCACTACATCCCCACTGCTACATTTTCCAACAACTACATCCCCCCAAGCTCGTCATACCCCCCACCCCACCCCACTGCTCCAGGTCACAAATCGCACCCTGCTTAGACCTAATGCGCCTTTGAGAATGGCTATTTTATTGATAACAAAATTATTACCGGATAGTAACTAAACAGTGTTTTAATTTATAGCTTATATGGCGCTTAATAATTATGTTTTACTCACCCCTGTCCGTTTTAAACATCGATTGGGCCTCCCCCATGGAGCCTTCGCATCCCGTGGATTTAGTCTTCTGGGGGGGGGGGGGTTGCAGTGCAGAAATTTAACACTTGCCCTCCGATTCCCCTGGCTACAGCAGGGTCATTTCCCTCAAAGGGACATCGTTTCTTTGGTGGGGGGTGGGGGGCGGAAAGTCATGGGTTAGGGTTGGAGTCTTGCCACAGAGTTCCCATATCGCTTTCCCCGATCTTCCCGAGTGCTTGATGATGTAATTGGAGCCCGGCAAGGCGGGTGCGTATGGAAAGGGAAAATTGGTGGGTCGGGAGGCAAATTGCCGCCCCTTCGTAACCCCGACGAAGCGAGAACCTACTCACCTTCCAGCACCTCGAAGCAAGCAGCTTTTGTCTGCCAGAGGAATCTGAAACCAGCTTTGAGAAAACCTCGGTCGAGTTGGTGAAGAAATTGACGCACGATAATAATAAAATTAATTACTTCTAAGAAGATCCGAATAATTACTAACTCACAGATTTTAACGTTAAGTTATAAGGCCCTCTGCCGGAGTACAGTATTCAAATGGTGGCCCACGGGCCAGATTCGGTCCGCCAAGGGGCGTGAAAAATACTGAAAAGATAAATAGGCCTAACTTAATCTAATGCTTACGAAATATTATTAGTGTCCTGTTTTAACGCTACTTATATACCAGTTTTCTACCACTTATGAACTATATTTACAGTATATTTATATTTATATTTCTACCACTTATGAACTATATATATATATATATATATATATATATATATATATATATATATATATATATATATATAAAATTATAATTATATATATATATCGCCACTGTTTTTGTAGTTTTAATTGCCTAATTGCTTTTATCAAGCGTCGATAGATGCTGGAAATTCCTTCCGTACTTTCCAGAATTTGCAATTAATAATAAAGTGCAGTCAATTTTGGAGCGATCGTAGACGGGCGGTCTTGAATTACCGTCGCTCCATTCATACCCCGCCTTTGCCCTTTGCCCCGGGGCTACGTCGATCGACCGCCGATGGAAACCGGGGACGAGCCGACTCTCACCTCCCCCCTCCCCCTGCTCAAACCCGGCTCGGCAGGACATGACGAAACGGTTACGTGGATCGTGAAGTGTCGTATCTATTCGAGAGCTGCGTATTCAGAGGAATTTCAAATAGGCGGTTATAATTATCGAATGTCGGCGATTTTCCCCTTGCGCGGAGTCTGCGGTCTGTCTGCGGTCAGTGGGAGCGGCGGTGGGCGAGGTGACGCGCAGCTTGGGGGCCCCGTCGAAGGTGACTCCCCGGATTGTAGCGTTTTTGCGAAAACCGCACATTGTGCGGGAAGAAGTTGGAGGGAATGGAATGGAAGGGAAGAGGAAAGTGGGAAAAGAACCGTATAATTGCCTTGATTTGTTAAATAATTTTATGATAATAACACTGTTTAGAGTGGTTCAGTAGGATCTGTTCTGCGTGAGAACCACTATGTTTCACCCATCCATTCATTCACATTAGGCCTATAGTCAGGGTCGTAGCCAGGAATTTGATATGGAAGGGTATAAATATTTTGGGTGGGTATAAATCTGAACTATAAACCACATAAACCATACAAACCACATATAACCACATGTAAATCACATAAAAACTTTAATAAGGTAGACTGATTGGGGGGGGGGCGGGTATATACCAATATACCCCCGTCGCTACGCCCCTGCCTATAGTCTTGCTAAGTAATCTTATTCTTCGCCCTCTAGATCTGTTTGTCGTCCTGTCTTTAGCATCTACAAGTCAAAAGCTTTGCATCATATGCTCTGCACAATTTCCTGATTCACTCATGTATTCATTCCGCAACCCTAATTCGATTCCCAGGCTGAGGCGTCATCATCATCATCAGCATCGCCAGCTACAATCTGGTTGACGCGACATGATGGAATTAGAAACAAGCTGAGGTGAGCGAGCGTAAATGAAACTTCGGCGATATATATATATATATATATATATATATATATATCGAGATTTAGGGCCTACATCGAAGACCGGAACTCAAACTTGCACGGCCTGTTTTAACTTTTAACGTGCAACGGTGCAAGTGGTACACAAAATGTGCAGCGATAAAATGAAAACGTGCAGTGGTAAAATGCAATTTTCTGTGTGCTTTGTGCAGTGATAAATTTCCCGGACGACCTATTGTGCTTGTTTCGGGGGTGTCCACAAATTTTATATGAGTTTAGTGCAGTGATAGATTTTCTTTAAAACACAGTTCCTGACTCAAAGGAAGAAGGTATCGTTTAATGGACCCCATTTTGGAGTGGAGCTGACCACACACGCACACACGCACACACGTACAAGTTTCCGACAGATACCGGATGTCCGGTTCCCCTCCACTCCGCCATTTAAGCGACGAAGATGAACGACCATTTACGCGTTGATATATAAGTCTTCCGGGGGCGGTGGAAAGGTGTTTGTAGGTTTGTAGATCTTCAAAAGGCGACTCAAAGCTCGTCTTCATGGTCCACAGATTCAGAGAGACAGACATCGTTATGTGCGGTCGAATGAATCTAACAGCCAGACAGACAGACAGACACGCACACACACATGCCTAGTGTATATAGTGCTGTTCAGTGTTCATAGACTAATAATGATTTTTTACCAAGATAAAAAGTTTCCCAGATATAAGTCGTCTCACCCCATCTGACAGTCGATTCTAAAAACGGGACATGTCCTATACTAAGCCACTATTATAATTTATGATTAGTATCATGATGATAATGATGATAAGGGGCCATCCATAAATGACGTCACGCACTTAGGGCCAGTTAGTGGTCCACACATTTGTGACGATGTGTGACGAGAGGGATTAAATGAAATATGACGTCACAAAACAGTAATTTTTTAGGTGGCGAAGGGTTTTTTGCTTGTCAGTGTTTTAGAAAAGGAAAAAACTATTAGGATGACCTTTTTTGCTTGTCCGGCCAAGGTCCGAGAATAGAAAGGGGGATCGACGCGTTGTGACGTCATATTTTAGGGGGTCTGACCTTTGTGACGACGTGTGACGAGGGGGGGGGGTAAAAACGGTCAAAATCGTGTGACGTCATTTATGGACGACCCCTAATGATGGTGATTATTATTATTATTATTATTATTAGTAGTAGTAGTAGTAGTAGTAGTAGTAGTAGTTGTTGTAGTAGTAGTAGTAGTAGTAGTAGTAGTAGTAGTAGTAGTAGTAGTAGTAGTAGTAGTAGTAGTAGTAGTAGTAGTAGTAGTAGTAGTAGTAGTAGTAGTAGTAGTAGTAGTAGTAGTAGTAGTATAGATAAACAGATTAGTTTATTTTAAAAACTGTCTATAAACAAACTTGTAAATTATGGCAGTATTGAAATAAGTTGATAGTTAGAAATCTCAAGCTTAGTTTCAGACTTACTGTAGAAATGCATTAGGTAGGCCTATAGCTTTGGCGATTCTAAGTTAATTAGTCATGATTATTCGAGTATTGACGAAAGTATTATAAGCATTATTTCTAAAGAGTTATTACTACTGATCTACTAGGATAATTATTTCCTACGATTTTCCTGCGCCCCGTACGAAGTAGGGGCGCAGGGGGTGCATCTGCACCCCTTGGAAAAAAGAGTGTAAATTCCGTGCGTGAAGATCTTTTTCTGCTTGTCAGAAAGCGCGATTACCTCCTTGATTACCTTTTGCACGTCAGGTTTTTTAAGATGCGAAATTTGTTTTCTTCAGAAAATCTGCACCCTCTGCTGAAAATTCGTTCCGACGAGCCTGTAGGCTATAGGTATATATTATTACATTTAAATCGTTTAATTTCTTTAAGGAGCGGTCCATTAATTACGTCAACAATTTAGGGGGGTTGAAAAAGTTTGACAGTTGTTGACTGGGGGAGGGGGGTCAAGAGAAGTTGACGTCAACAATTTCACTTTTTACAAATAACCAAAAAATAGGAAATTTCATGGAATACAGTACTACTTATTACAATGGAAAAAAGCATGGCAAAAAGGTCATCACCACCACATTTTGACACTCGATGAGCAAAACAGGGGGAAAATGGTCATCATCGCAAAAAATAATAACTTTGTTAGACCTATTGGTACCTGTCATTGATCTTGGGGGTAGGGTCAAAAGTTTTTGACGTAATTATGGAGGGGGTCAAGTGAAAGTTGACAGTTGTTGACAAGGGGGAGGGGGTCAACAATTGCCCAAAAATTGTTGACATAATTAATGGACAGCCCCTAACGGGTGCCAAATTGCCAATAAACTTTAGCGAAAGGACGTAAACATATACAGCAGTCTTACAATGTTAAAACTACGACGCAATCATTGCTTGGATGACGACAATCAGAAATTTTCACCAAATATTTCTGCACTGGTAATTATTTCCTACGATTTTTCATCGAGGTCTTCCCCCTCTTCGACCTCTCCTGCTCAGCCACCCCCCTCAGAGGTTCAACACACCGACGTGGTGATTTATTGCTGGCGGGGGAGGGGCGGCGGGAGGGCATTTTCCCTCCCCCAGCTGCGCCCACCAATTAGCCTTCGACGATTGCGGTCGGATTCCAATGCGCCCCGATTTTCCACTTGGAATCTCGTATTCAATCTCCGGGTCTCCCTTCCTTCCGCACCCACCCCACCCACCCCACCTCAACACGGAAAGAGCACTCCCAAGTCTGAATATACCACCCCCACCCCATTCTCCTGGAGCCTTCACTTCAAAACAACGACACACCCGGGGTGGAAGGCGACTCGAGAGAGAGAGGGGGCAAACAGCCTCAAAATTCCCCATTTCTTATTGGGGTGAAGGGAAAGCGCAGGAATGGGTGTGGGGGAAGGGGTGGTGACAAGGGAAGAAGGTCGTTGAGGAGGAAAGGGGGTTTGGCGCGCGAAGCGAAGGTTAAAACAACAATCGTCAAATCGAAAAGAGACGAAAAGCGACGCTGTCGAGTATTAATCAAATCCGGCGTGCAGGGGGCCTCTCAGATAAAAGCCCCACGGGGTGATTTATTAGTCCCCCGCGCGTACGAATGGAATTTCTAAAGCATGCAGCTCCATTAGCTTTCGTCATCGAATAGGGTGAAAGGGGTGCGCGTAATTGTTCGACCCCAATTCTGGCGTCTCGAATTTACGGATAAAATTAATCCGGCTTCTAAAAAAAGGCAGTCATCATCATGTCAATTGATAGCAACTAAGATGACAAAACAATACGGGCATGAATAAAAATGAGATTCGCCGCTGCATGATGGACATCAACCAGTGTTCATTCTAGCCCCCTTGACATTGGGGGTGATTTTGAAATGTTTGGGAGGGGGACAAGGTTTGAATTTCCACACGTTTGGGGGGATTTCCATTCCCCAGCCAACATCTAAAAAAATTGGGGGGGGGGCGGGATTTTCAAGCTTTTTTTTGGGGGGGGAATTCCTCCCTAAGAAGGCCTAGAATAAACACTGGACATCAACAAAAAAAAGATTTCTGTCGAGCATCGAGTGAAATGGCTACAGCCTACAAAGTCTATCGCCAGATGAACCGTAACCTCGTATGACACGTTTTATAGACGACAAAAAATATTATAGAATAGATTCTCTCTCTGTAACTTTAACAAAGGGAAGGTCTGTTGTTACAGTGGCTGCGTCGATATGCAACACTTTCAGCGGAGTGATGAAACACTCGAATTAGAATCAGATTTTCTGGATTCTCCGTCTTCTACAGCGCTCTAAATGCAACACATCTCACCCCTTCCAAACCGCACACTGTAGACTGTACACAGTCTTTCAAAAATCTACTCTCCATCATACAAAATGTCAAAAGATTACAAAGTTTTAATTCAAAGCAAGTTTGATGATGATGAAGATGATGATGATGATGATGATGATGATGATGATGATGATGATGATGGCGATGATGACGATTTTGCCGAATAGCAGGTCCTTTCATAGGGACAAACGTTTTCCAATTCGTTTTCATATAAATTAAGTTCTTCCAAAGTCTTCAACATGTCAGTGAATACTATGCATAGATTTAAAAGTCGTATCTCTTTCGCGCTTCGATTCATCGAAAATGTTTAAAGCTAGTTCATGAGAAATCTATCATTACAAAAATCGGCAGATACGAACAGTGGCGGCTCCAGGATCTGGCAAGTGGGGGGGGGCGTTTGGGCGGCAACTTCTAATCATGGGGGCCAACCATTTGTTGTTTAATGTATGCAGCATTAAGTATAGGGTCCCAACAGGGGGCCACTGGAGGGGCAGGCACTCAATAGGGAGCACGGGCCCTCTGGCCTCCCGGTGGAGCCGCCACTGGATACGAGCCCGTCTAGACGAGATTTTCCCCTACATTCAGACATCGCTGTAGGCCCATTAGCAAGGATACATGTAGGCTTCTAGACGCAACAGAGCCGCATTCCATTTTCGAACACAGATCGGTCGTGAGATGTGTTTAATCTAGACATTTAGCGTCGCCACGGGGGGGGGCAAAAGGGGCAACTGCACCCCCAACCTGCCCCAGACGACCTACCAGATTCGCGAAAATCCGGTGAAAAAGTTATTTATGGAGGGGTGGGAAGGTGGGAAAAGAACCTGACACGCCTGCCCCCTTTTGCCTACCCCAAACCAAAAATTCGCGTCTAAATGCCCACCGCGTTCAAATGCTCACCGCGTCCAAATGTCCTCCTTGTCCAAATGTCCTCCTCGTCTAAATGCCCTCCTCGTCTAAATGCCCTCCGCGTCCAAATGCTCACCGCATCCAAATGTCCTCCTCGTCCAAATGCCCTCCTCGTCTAAATGCCCTCCGCGTCCAAATGCTCACCGCATCCAAATGCCCTCCGCGTCCAAATGTCCTCCTCGTCTAAATGCCCTCCGCGTTCAAATGCTCACCGCATCCAAATGTCCTCCGCGTCCAAATGTCCTCCTCGTCTAAATGCCATCCGCGTTCAAATGCTCACCGCATCCAAATGTCCTCCTCGACCAAATGCCCACCGCGTTCAAATACTCACCGCGTTCAAACTGTGGCGGCTCCAGGATTTGGCAAGCGGGGGGCCGTTGGGGTGGCAACTTCTAATCATGGGGCAACCATTTGCTGTTAGATATGTAGTATTAAGCATAGGGTCCCAACAGGGGGCAGGCACTCAATAGGGGGGCACGGGCCCGCCTGTGGAGCCGCCACTGCATTCAAATGCTTAAATGCTCACCGCGTTCAAATGCACATATTTCGGAACCATTAACGTCGCCACGGTGGGGCAAATGGGAGAACCCCCCAACCTGCCCTAGACCACCTATAAGATTCGCGCAAAGCCGGTGAGAAAGTTTTTTGTGGAGGGGTGGCTAATGAATCTGACGCGCCAGCCCCCTTTTGCCCCCCCCCAAACCAAAAACTCCTGGCGACGCCAATGAATCTAGACTCTGGACTCCGGGGGTAGGGGAACTGACAAAGCCGGAGGGAAGTCCGCTAGGGGGCTGCTATTAGTTGATGTAGTATGCCAAAATTTCCGGGGGAATTGAAATTTCCGTGGGGAAGGGCAAATTTTCCCCGGAAACAGCCTAGATTAAACCCTGCGTGAGATTCGTGCAAAGCCCACCAGAAACTTCTATCGGGAGATAGAGGCAGGATTCATGGGCGCAGACATGGGGTACTGGTCCCTATTCTGGGTGAGGTCTGTCGTGGGAATTGCCCAAAACCGTTGAGAAATTGGAGGGTGAGCCAGCATCATCGAAAAGAATGCGTGAATTTATGAAAATTTGATATTTAAAATAATTAAAATTAAAATATTTAAATTGATAAAATTACGAAAATTTATGAAAATTTATTAAGAACTTTCCTACAAGTGACGTCAGATACTTTTTTACTCGAAAAGAAAAACAGCGATGGGAAAATTCACAAAATTGAATGCAGTGGAAACACTTGAATTGTCATAAATTACCAACGAAATAGAAAGCCTTATTAAACAAAACAGATGGAAAATGTCAAAGTTAAAGTCATCAGCTGTACAACCAAACAATAAAATAGATTCACCGATGTCCTATATCGGATACTCCCTTAACTTCTAAATGATATATATCACACCCATGCTTTCTTAGTCAGTTAGCTTAGCATAATTTTGCTATTAATTAAGAACAGATATGATATGTGTAGTGTAGAGGAAAAATTTCTAGAGAAAAGCAAAATACGATGGAAACGCAATTTTAAAATTAAAATGTCAAAACCGACCGCAAAGTTTTTATAAAAAAACATGACATGGGTTCAAGCTATTGATAAAAAAACTCAACAATCAATAAGCTAAGATTATCTTCTGTCCAAAATCTATAAAGTGTGATTTGTAGCCTTGAACTCTAACCAGTTCTCATAGACTGACCTATTCTTCTTCCTCAGCAGCAGTAGCTTCTATAACGCCATTTCATAAAGCATATGGCATGTTCTGCATAACCGATATCAAAAAGGAAGCAAAGAATTTATTAAATATGAAATAATCTTTGTTTAAACTTCCCACTTAAATAGTTACAGCAAAAACAAAACACACAAACACAAACACACACACACACATAGTGTAGAAATCAAATGTGTTCTTAATTAAACAATTAAACACCAAAATTAAACAATTAAACACTAAAAAAATGCCAGTAATAATAAATGCAAAAGCTTTTATTGCATCACATTTTCCCCGCTACTTTGTCTTTGCGGTCTCCTTCCTCAGCTTAACCAGGTCCTCGTAGACGTTACGATGCAAGGCCGTAGAGGCACAGAGTAGTCCACCCATCATGGCACCCACGAATCCACAGCAGACAACATCTTGGCCTGTTTCAATGAACCACAAAACAACAGATAAGTACACTGCCAGTGCTACTGTACATGAAAATTGCACAGAAAATACAGTACGACATCAAAATTTCGTTGAAAACACAGTACTGTACCACATTAAAATTTCACAGAAAAACACAGTACCACATTAAAATTCCATGGAAAACACAGTACCACATTAAAATTCCATGGAAAACATAGTACTACATTAAAATTCCACAGAAAAACACAGTAATACATGAAAATTTCACAGAAAAACACAGTGATACATCAAAATTCCATGGAAAACACAGTACCACATTAAAAATCCACGGAAAACACAGTACCACATGAAAATTCCACAGAAAAACAGTGATACATCAAGATTCCACTAAATAACACAGTATTACATGAAAATGTCATAGAAAAACATAAACACCAGGAAAATTTAAGAAAAGACATATCTTCACAACAGGTCTTAAACAAGTCTACTGGGTTCAAGATTTAAGGAAGAAAGTTTCATGGTTATTTTGAGTTATCCTTCCGCAAAAAGGGAAGCTTCAAAAGACAACCGGAATTTCTGCTGCTTTACATCAAGCAATGCATTGAAACTGTTGAGAAGTCTGAGTCAAGTCATTTACCCATACCAACCACCAAATGGGCTTCAAATTGAATAAAACAAAGTATAAATAGACATATACGATGGACGTACCGGCCAAAAGGAGCCCGGGAATTCCCGTTTCGGCCCGCAGGTGCATGACCGTCTCGGGGCTCCCGAAGCGCTTAGCCGTGTGGTCCAGGCCGTAGATCTCTCCCTTGGGCGAAGCGATGTAGTACTTGTTGGAAAGCGGTGTTGCCACTTCAAAATACTCGACCTGGAAGAGAAAAACAAAATCCCTCGAAAAAAACCTATTCGATTTTCAAACCGTTTGCTAGTCGACAACAAACGTCGCCAAAAATTAACGCGTACGTTGACAAGCAGAACACTAATAATTAATTCGTGAAATTAAACGTGACGTGGTGCTAAATTTTTCAGGGAAATCAATCAGTCTATTCGCGGTCTTTGATCTCTAACTTACCTTGTCTTCGAGTTGCGGGTAGTAGGTAAGCACGTGGTCCCACATTTTCCGGCCGATCGCCATCTTGATCGCCTCGTAGTCTTCTCCGCGTTTCTTCACCCGCTCCTTCTCCCACTCGCTGAACCATTTCCAGTTGCAGAGGGAAACCGCGGTGCACACAGACTTGCCTTTGGGGAAAGAAAAAATTTAAAAAAACACAAGTATATATTCAGCATAGAAATAATTATTATAGTTAAAAGTAAATATTACTTAATGGTCCATCCAAATAGTACGTAGGCACCGAGGGTCAGGGAGGGGGTCGGATTTTGGAGATTTTTCCTATGTACGCTATGTGAAACGGGGGAGGGGGAGTGAAAATATGACTTTTTTGCGTACGTACTATATGGATGAGCCCTTATGATATTTAACGCCGAGTATCTAATGGAAGCACGAAGAAGTCTATCACATAGCAAAATATTCCGCTATTAACAAAGTGTTTTGAAAAGAGGCTGTTACCGGGGTAACGCTCGTTAAACGTTGGGTCTTTGGCCGACGGGAAAGTGATGAAGATCATCGGAAGGTCGGAGTTCACGGCTTCGTCGACAGATTTCTCGAGGTAATCAGTAGTAATGCCCGATAGGTCATTGCTATGAAATTGCACAAGACAACCAAATGAATGTATCACACATTTATATGGCGTATTAATAATAATAATAATAATAATAATAATAATAATAATAACAATAATAACAATAATATCACAAGTTATTTTTTATTAAGTCACATCACATCAAATCCAACACAAGTGACAATATTCACTGCAGTTGAGATGACCCAACTCTAACCTTGGATATGACCAGATGTGCTGAGGCTTGAGGCCAAGTTCCTCTGCGGTTCCTTTGAGGCCAATGAACAAGGACATGCAGGCCGTTCCGGATTCGAGCTTGTTCCCAAGAAGTCGCGTGATGCCTTGAAAATGAAACACATCAACAAAACCATCAACACCAGACATAATAACTCTGTCACGACTAAAAATTCCTAGAAAATCCACCAACATGAGAAATTGCTCAGAAGAAGTGCTATATAAACACTCAGTTACATTGTTTATATCGTATGTTATACATTACAATATGAACAACAGCCAGTTCAACGATAAAGAGTTAATCTGAAACTTACTTGACTTTTTGGCAATTTCCTGCGGAAGAAGCTTAGCGAAGGTGTTCATAGCTCCTGTGTCTGATATCACAAGTGGTGCAGTAATCTCCATCGGGCCAGATGCTCTGTCAACTCGCACCCCTTCGAATAAGACATGGATAATTTTCAAGAAGACAGATAAATTTAAAATCAAGAACCAAGTTTGTAAAGCTCCTTGCCCTTTTCTGGTTTGTCCACAAAATTACAATCGATAATAGAGTAGCAAGAAATACTTTTATTACTGCTGCTATTTTTCTAAATATTGCAATGCTGTGCATCTTAAACCATCAGAAACATTATTCAATTGTCATAAACTGTGGTACTTTACTTACCCGTTGCCTTGCCATAAGGATCTGTGATAATCTGTGAGACCGGAGCGCGGACAAAAACGCGTCCACCGTTTCGTTCGATCACCGGGATCATGTGGAACGCGATCTCACTGGCGCCCCCTTTCGGGTAAGACGCTCCATAGAGGTAATGATTAACAAGCGCTGCGTGAAGACCAAAGCTGCTACGCGATGGTTCCACTCCTGTGTTTAGAATATCAAATCAAAGAGAGAATTCCACATAATGTCCAAGGACACTCAACAGAACAAGGGAAAAAATCTCTATATGCCTCATAAACTAATATCTATTAATTAACCCCTTAACTGGGGACCCAGGATATATCCATCCATTTTACATTGAGTTACAGTTAAATACACGGTTAAGGGGTTAATTAATACAATGCTAAATAGATCTGCATAGATATAGTCAGTATGACTACGATAACTCTATGTAGTATCAACACGTGTAACTGGTATTATTGATCACTATCCTGTCTGCACTAATTTCATGTAATAAACGTGATGAGGTATGATGTAAATATTTTCATGTAATAAATGTGATGAGGTATGATGTAAATATTTTCATGTAATAAAACGTACTGAGGTATGACGTAAATATTTTCGTGTAATATAACGTAATGAGGTATGATGTAAATATTTTAAAGTACTACAACGTAATGAGGTATGATATAAATATTTTCATGTAATGTAATATAATGAGGTATGATGTAAATAATGTAAGAGTTGCCATAACAGATGTTTAGTAAACGTTCAGTCAAAATCATTGTTTTTAAGCTTTAAACTGAAAATAAACAAATGCAAGACATTTTTAAAAATTAGAATTATGTTGCCCCTTTTTTTCAGACATGTAATTGTAACGCAATGTAAAATGGACATTTATTACAAATCTCTCGGAACCTACCATAGTCACCAAAGCTGTAGGAGAGTATGGCCTTGAGGTCGCCGTCGTCTGTAAGTTCATCGAGTACTTCTTGTACCGTTCGACGTGCATACTTAAAGTACCGAGTCATTAGATTTATAAGACCAGTTGCTATCAGAAGACGAACAATCCACTTGGGCATAACCTTCACCATCAGCATGCCCTTCATGTTAAGCCGGACATCCTGAAAACAAAAAAAACACGAAACAACGTCTCAAAACACAGGAGATTATGCAATGTTCAAGTAAGCAAAATAAATGTATTTAAACGAATGAAAATAATGTACACATGCTAAATTTATCGACGACATAAAGGCCAGAATTTTGTTTTCTTACTTACTTTCATCAATCAATCATACACTATGAAATATTACATTGGATTTCAAGGTAGCTTAAAGTAAACTTCACACACATAACACACACACACACAAACACACACAGACACACATTATTTCAACCTTGAAAATTACATGATGGCAGGCAAAACAAAATACAAAACATTCACCTGCAAATTAAAGTGAATGTCACCCATGACAGGTGGTCATTCGTGGTTGTTCTGTTGTCATGGTCTGTCAAGCAAGTCGTTCAAACAGAACTGAAGAACCTACTTTGGTTCTTGTCGGTTAATTCACCGCCAATAGTTTATTCAATAGGGCTTAGGGTTAGGTTTAGGGTTAGTGTTAGGGTTAAGTTGGCTGTGATTTTACCGAAAAGCCCTTACATTTACCCAATTCTGGCGGTGAATTAACCGACAAGTACCCCTACCTTCAACATGGCCATGAATTTATCAATGGCAGCCTCCTCCTTTGGAAACTTCTCCAAGAGCCCAGTTCGTAGAGCATTCGCAGAACCTGTTCGAAATGGAATGCTTCTTCGCTTCCCAGGCTCACCCAGAGAAAGCTGTCGTCAACAAAAACAACTGCACTTAAGCTCTACAAACACTATTCAGCTTTTATGCCATTAACCCCTTAACCGTGTATTTAACTGTAACTCAATGTAAAATGGACGGATGTATCCGGGATCCCCAGCTAAGGGGTTAAACTAACTTATGCTTACTCGACAAGTCTGATTTCTAAAAGAATACCCCTGAAGCAATTCATATTTTTGCTTGACCTATTCATCGTGGATTGCGCCCCCCGCTGACCGCTGACCTGGAATGAACCTTCTTGGTCGACCTGGTTCTGTTTTGGTTTGGTTCAAATAAGTAGATGAAATATATGATCAAGTAGGTTCAAATAATAATAATAATAATAATAATAATAATAATAATAATAATAATAATAATAATAATAATAATAATAATAATAATGTGTGCCATTGGCCTGTCCATTGTACACATAACCAGGCTAATCTTACACCACTTAATTTATTTTACAGTTTCTAACGTACTCAGCGGGTCAGTAAAATTTAGCGTACTATATCCGAGGTACGTTAAATACAATGCCATCCAATACAATAGTGCATCACATGGCACCACATGGCATCACATCACATGTTGTATGTTGTAGCCAAGGATTTGCTATAACTGAGTCTGTTATAATGAATTTCTACTGTACACATTTATGGACAAAAGTTAGGATAATATGAAATCTTACCAGATCAAATTCATCAATCAGGTCGACCCACTGCAGCTGACCATCTGTCAGTTGGTCGATCAAGATCCGAGCGACCGTGTTACTTCGCATCTCTCCGATGTAATGAACGCCTTTGAAAATTTGAAAAAAATCCATAATTCATTCAAATTTAAAACAACTACACAGATATGCTATTAACATAGATATGCTATTAACCTCATTAACAGACAGACACCGTAACAGCACTGATCAAGTTATATATATGATCAATCAATCAATCAATCAATCAAACAATCAATCAAATCAATTTATTAGTATCAGATCATAAAACAAAGAAATTAAAATTGCAAAACCCCAAAGAATAACTGAAAAAGCATATTTATTATTATTATTATTATTATTATTATTATTATTATTATTATTATTATTATTATTAACTAGACAGTTTATATAGCACAATAAGAATGGCAAAAATGGCCAAAGACAAGAGCGCTTTTCAATACTACATATACCCGATGGTGAATAGGTGAGTCTTAAGATTACTTAAGAAAGTCATTATATTATTGAGAGTACAGCTATGAATTAACATTAACAGTGAGATACTAAAATGAGAGGCAGCGGGGGAAAAGAACGATTTCTCTTTAACAAATCTGCCTTCCAATACATTACATTTCTATCAGGCAAAAAAGACAACGTAATGCATTGAGCTGTGTATTACAGTAATTTATCAATTTGATTTTAGCACCTAAAGTGCGGTCTTACCAACGTCAAATTCAAAGCCCTGCTCGACGAACGTGTGACAGCATCCTCCTGCCTGATCGTGCTGTTCCAGTACGAGGACTTTCTTTCCAGCTTTCGAGAGGATTCCCGCCGCGGTCAATCCACCTATTCCGCTTCCCACGACAATCGCATCAAGGTCCTGGGGTACTTGCTTTGCCTGGAAACCTGAAATTTGATCAATCCAAATTTCTTATGCAGCTGCTTTTAATTTATATGGCGCAAGATAAGGCGAAAGCATCGATATAATAAACACCCGGTCAAACTCTGAGTGTCATAGCCACTATTTAGAGAATTATCAATGAGGAATTAATTTAAATTACTTTATAAATGATAAAAAAAAACAAAACTCATGTTAAATCCATCTGAACTGCTTTGTTTCCAGTAATTACCACACACGAGTAGGTGATCTCAATAGAGTTTCGGAGTAGGCGAACCACAAATGCAAACATAGGTTTGGTAGGGTTTAGCCCTAATCCATAACGACTCAAATCAAAGAGCGACCATCTACTGATATCAAGAACATCACTAAACTGGCGCTATAGAAGTTCACCGATGATGATACTAATCAACGTAGCGTTCGCCTATTCCGAATCTTTACCGGCGATCTCTCTGCCTCTCCTCACCTTGTTTCAGGACTTTGTCCCGCAGCTTCTGGTCGGTAACCAGCGGCTTCAGGGGCTTCTTCACCAGGGTCTTGAAGGGGTTCGGTCCCGGCTTCGGGGCGGAGAAGAACCAGGACAGGGCGTAGATGAAGACGTACAGCAGGAACCCGACGAGAAGCAGTCGCGGATGGTTGAGCAGCTGGTCGAGGACCTGACCAAAGACGCCCATTCTCAAGGATTATCCAGTCAATCGGGTCGACGATCCGACCACAAATGAAAGGCCTCGGTCGGCGCAGTCAGACAGTTCTTGACCATCGATCCCCGGTCAAATACGAGGACAGTCTCAGGACACGCCATAGACTTTAATATCAAATATAATAAATCTATGGGACACACAGACTGTTGCCGCTACGAAATAATGATAGTGGTGGTAGTGGTAGGCGCTGGTAGCAGTATCAGTCGTCTTCCATTATTTCATAGTGATTTTATTATTTGAATTTTTCCTTCTTTTAGCAAATAAAATAATTTGGATTTTTCCGATTTTAACAACGATAATAAAAATAATACAATAATACAAATAATTATGAAATTCTATAGACCAGTGGGATGGGAACAATAGTTCAAACAATGGGAAGAATGAAAATGCTATGGAAGAACAATAACTTGAACGTGAATACAAAACTAAGGCCGTATAATACATTAATAATATCTCAAATTCTATATGGATCAGAAACCTGGGTTCTACAAAAATCGGACAAAGAAAGCCTATTGGTTGCAGAGATGAGCTGTCTAGGGCAAATACTGGAAGAAAGCGAATGTTAAAAATTTAGAAGTGAAGATATCAGACAACAGACAGGAGCCACAGAAAAGAAAATATTAACTTGCTTTGGTCATGACAAGAATTGCAGATTAACACAAGACTGAGAAAATTGGAATGGTTTCAGGTAATTTCAGAGATCAATCAGAGTGGAAAACAGTGAGGCAGATTATGGAGGAAAAGCCAGCTGGAAGGGAATTGTCTAAGGTCTAGATTTGAAAATACTCAATTTGTTCGAAGGTCTAAAATCTGAACTGAACCCAGTACTGTTAAGGAGTGCGTAACAAAGTTTAAAATATATTGAAAAAAATTGAAAAATTTATATAATTTATTAGCAATAATTATGCACACTACAAAATCAGTCAACTAAAAGTTTTTCTCTTGGAGCAAAAAACAATGGAATGATTGTTAAAACAAAATACTGTACAAAATTACACCATCAATGGAAAGATGAAATGCTATTTGCAAAAATACAAATATTTCATCGGCACACATACAGGTCTACGTGAACCACAAATCTCAACAGCATACAGCATATGTCTGTAATAAATGAGATAAATGTTCAATGCGAAAAATATGATTTAAAAAAACAGTGCCAAAATGTTTGACTGTCCACTCGATCCAAAAGCACTGCAAAATATATTTCCCTAAATGTTCATTTATGTTATCAGTGAGTCACTGATAACATAAATGAACATTGGGGAAATATATTTTTGCAGTTCTTTTGGGTCAGGTGGACAGTGACAATGCCAAAAATTTCTAATGGTGCTAAGGCACTATTGACGACAACACACAATGACACGGCAAAGAAAAAGGTCCTGCCTAAAAGTTTGGGAGGGCTTAATAGACATTTTCGGGGACAAAATCAACCATAGCCTAGTAGCACCATTGCAAGTTACAATATGTGTAGCAACATTTAATTGAAAATTATTACATTACACTGTTTGCAACTGTAACATTAAAATTCTCTAAATCATTATGTAAAAATAGCAGAACACATTAACATGAGATACTTGCACATTATAAAATTAAAAGCGACAGAAAAATGTAAAATTCAATTGTAATATTCATCAGCAATAACTGTATGAATTATGTTATGTTAACTCTTACGGAACGGAGTCTAATCGGTTACATTGCACATAGTCACTAAGTATCTGGTGTTTTAAGGGTTAAGATACATCGTCTGTGTCAAATTACACCCGAGCAGACGTTTTAACAAATACAGTGTACAATAAAACTCATTAATTGTACAATATTAGCGATAAAAGATAATTAATAGATTTCAAATCTGGAAAGCAGTGAGCCAGGTGACGAAGAGACCGCAGACAGCACCGACCATGGTTAAGGTCCAAAGGTCACGTGTCGCTTTGTTTGTGCGAAATGCTTTCGTGATTTCCACCTAAAAAAAGGAGCAAATCATGAACATAAATGCAGCTCAAGCTTATCGGGTACTTACACAGTTATAGTTAAAACATTCAAGATCCAATAAACTAATAGCTGCTTAATTAATAATAAGTCATAACTAGCAATGACTATATTTACTACAATCAAGATCCAATAAACTGATAGCTGCTTAGTTGCTTGACTATTAATAAGTTATAACTGGCAATGATTATATTTACTACAGTCAAGATCCAATAAACTGATAGCTGCTTGACTATTAATAAGTTATAACTGGGAATAATATTATTTACTACTGGTACATTCCAAGCTCCAATAAACTGACTATTAATAAGTTATAACATGATTGTATTAACTACAGTCAAGTTCCAATAAACTGATAATTGCTTGACTAAAAATAAGTTATAAGTTATAACTAGCAATGTTTTACTGATTCAGTTTGTGATGCACCAGTACTGGTCTAGTAGTGGATAATTGGATGCATCCTTATATGAAAACTGCCAAACAGACCCAAAGCAATTATCAATGCATAAATGCATCTATTTATTTCCTGCAAAACTGAGTTATTCATGGCCCACGAGTTTTTTATTTAACTCATATAGAGTTTACTTACATTTCAAACATTCCTTGCAATTATAAATAAATAAATATTCAAACTCAATTAGTTATACTGTTACTTTGCTTTTAAAATGCATCATTATTACTTTAAGTATGTAATAATGCTATCTACATTAACATATATGCACCAAGCAGCTATTCCACTTTTAATATTTTGTTGCATTAACCCCTTAACTGGGGATCCCGGATATATTCGTCCATTTTAGATCGAGTTACAGTTAAATACACGGTTAAGAGGTTAAATATGGAAAAAGACATCAGCAGCATACCCATCCACCCTGTCTACAGATCCATGCAGCAACGTGCTTCTCGATGAGCTCCGAGAAGAGCATTACAACAGTCCAGATCAATTCGGGGTTTCCGTTCTGCACACACTCGGCCGCGATTCCAGACACGACGGCAAACAACGCCACGATGCGCCCCCAAGTGACAACCGAGTGCTTGAACATGAAATCACCGATCGAGACCAGCGCCTTTCTCACGGCTGCCTCCGACCGGAGCGGCAGGTTCACCTGGCGCGAGATGTTCTGGTACAGGTCCGGGTACGTCGCCTCGAGACGCGCCCCGATGAGCTGGATCTCGAGCGAGACGTCGGTGACCAACGGCGAAGGATGCTCGAGGGTCATGTCACGGTCGCGAGCAAGTCCCGACAGACGGCTGTAAATGTAATCTTCGCAGAGGATTTTCGACTGTTCGACCGTCTCGGCAATCTTCGGCATCTGCTTCAAACTGAGTCCAAGAACCGTCAACGGTGAGTCTCTCATGATAGACTTCGTCCTCTGCATTCCATCCACCGCCTTGTTGTAAATACTGCCACTTCTCTTCACTGACGTCTCACCGGCACTCATATCTAAAAATTCATTAATGACAATAATTATACAACCAAGACACAGTGGATAGTCATTCATCTTTGCACTCTGTCGTTTTGAAGACCTCCAAAGCAAATGAGTTCAACTAAACCAAGCATTTTATCTAATTAACAGTAATAATTAATAGTGCAAAGATATAATTACCTTCCTTTTAATCTTACTTACTTAACCAACTATTTTTATAATTTAGCTAAAAGTTGATAAATACGTCTAATATCTCATTATGTCATAAATAACCATTAGACTCAGTTGCTTTCGTCGTATGTCAATACTAAAGGCTGTCAAAATAAAGCAGATTTTCACTAAAATATGCGAAAATAACTTTAAACTATAAAACCCATTTCATACTATCAAGTGAATATGCGTTCGACACTTGCAGATCGTCGTTTTAAAGTCGCTTAAAAGTTAGAGATGTTAAATTACTTGACGATTTTCACTTTGAACAAACTATTTCAACGGTAGCTTCTCTAATAATTCCACAAAACATGAGAAAAGTGTCGATATAAAATTCGCCCCATCCTGAATATGTATAATTAATCAATCAATCATAATTCATTATGCATATTCAAATTTTGCTTTCATCCATATTCATAACTTCCCTTTGTTGTGCCTAATAACCGACACCCCCCCCCCCATTTCAGCAACGGGATGACTTTTTTGCTTGTCAGACACTTTTTTGGCAGGAGAATCCCAGAATTTACCGACACCCCCACATTGATAATCCTAGAAATAACCTTGTCTCGGAATCAGTCATAAATTCGGAAAATCCAATTCAATCAAAGCGGTTGATTTAATGAAATAATGAGAATTCTTTTCTAACCTGTAAGATGCGTTCCATTACTGAATCGAACGTTTCATAGTGGCATAATATGGGGTACCTAGATACCTGGCTAGGACAATATATTCCCCACTTTCTGATATCCCATCAGGACTGATTCAGTGTAAGTAGAATCAACCAAACACAGGATTATTCTGCGATTGTAAAAATTCTAAGCTCATTTTGAATTTCGAATTCAAATAATGCGCTATAAAAACGAGTCGTGACATGATCCAAGCACTGAAGTGTAAATAGAATGTTAGGGTGGGCGCTGGGATAAGTTAAAACGGTTAATTTTGCTCAATTTTAGACAAAATCTATTTTAAAATCGCGCAAATATGTACTAATTAATTCTTAATTATCGGTTGTTCGGATATTTTAGACGTTAGGGGCGTCATTGATTGAATTTAGGCGCGTTTATTGTTGCCCATTCCCTACCCTACCCCTCCCTAGAGTCCCCACACCTTGATGAAGTGACCACCGGATATCGTGAATCATCCGTTGAATTGTTGTCGCTAATGCAGAGGCGAAGGTGCAACAAAAGGGCTCTCAACACCCACAAAACGGCGCTTTTTGAATCAGCCGATGCACCTGAGCGCCAGAAAACAGCAGTGCAGGCTGTACAGCCATTGACATTCTCAACAGATTAGTTCAGACTTAAGGACTGCTCTGCCTTCCTTTTTGAGTCAAATTTTCACTGAATTCGCAACTTATTTTCCTTTCTCAAGATTTACGGAGATTTTTGAAGTTGAAGTTTGTGCCTCGAATATGCAGTGAGAGATTTTCTTTCCATTCCTCGTTATTTCTTTTCGGTGAAAGTTTAATTTTTAAACTGCTGGAGTTGGGTTTGTTATGATAATGCGTTTTAAAAGATTTTGCTATCCATTGAATTTATAGTTATGGGGTGCGGACCGCTCCAGGTGATACCAATTACAGCATCACATGGGGCTGACACAAAAACGTTTGGACTTTGTACATTTAATACACTAAATGAGTCCATTTGTATGTATGAGCTGATACAAGAGAACTGTAAGAGGCCGTGGTGTAAGTTTTTAGGAGGCTGGCACCACGGCTTTACCACACCAGGTGACTCTAGTGATGTCTCTGATAATTAAATTTAGTCTTGTTTTCTTTAACTTTAGTGCTGTTTTGAGATAGTTTGGTTTTAGTTAGTGCTCTGCTGTTTGCTGAATTTGATGTCGTTTCAAGGAGAATATTTTCAACTGCTTTGAGTTTATCGTTGTCTCTTCGATGACTTGCAGCGATGCGTGAATACAAAGTAGTCGTTCTTGGCAGCGGCGGGGTCGGGAAGAGCGCCCTCTCCGTGAAGTTCGTGAGCGGGGTCTTTGTCGAGAAATACGACCCCACGATCGAAGACTTCTACCGGAAGGAGATCGAGGTGGACGGCGTGCCTTCGGTCCTCGAGATCCTCGACACGGCCGGCACCGAGCAGTTCGCGTCGATGCGCGACCTGTACATTAAGAACGGTCAGGGATTCGTCGTCGTGTATAGCATAACGAGTCTCCAGACATTCCAGGACATACGGACTATGAAGGAGCAGATAACTCGCGTCAAAGGAACGGCGCAGGTGCCGTTGCTGCTCGTCGGAAACAAGTGCGATCTCGCGAGCCAGCGCGAGGTTTTGACCGCGGAGGGGGTGATGCTGGCGCAGCTGTGGAACTGCCCGTTTATGGAGTCATCGGCAAAGAGTAAACTGAACGTTAACGAGGTTTTCATCGAGATCGTGCGGGAGATGAACTGCGCCCCCGTCAAGAAAAACCGTGGGTGCTGCACCTTACTATGAAACGGATCTTTTGTTTGGTGAGTAATTTTTCAAAATTTTTATATATTAAGTTTATAAATTGTTATATATTAGTAGAGTGGTAACAGCGTTGGACAATGGAGCAGAAGGTCGCAGTTTCAACTCCCGCGGGAGCCCAAAGGTCGACTCAGCCTTCTTTCGCCAGATGGCGATGGCAACTGAGTAGCGGATTAATCCGTGAAGTAAACAGGCACGTTGCATGAGAACACTGGCCCCGTTTCATGTAACCTTGCACCAGTCGCCTGGCTTATACATTTGCTTTGTTTGTTTTGGTTTTAAGGAACGGAGTTTGTTTTCTAGTTTTCTGGTCCACGATTGACAGCAAATGCCATGTTTTTTAAAATGTGCTTTGCAATTTATTAACATTTTCATTGCAAGCTATTCTTCATCAACTCTTCATTTTGTTGATGAGCAATTAACCCCTTGACTGGGGATCCCAGATATAGCCGTCCATTTTACATTGAGTTACAGTTAAATACACGGTTAAGGGGTTAATATGTTAATATGCATGCATTGCACACAAAAATAATGCCAATTTCCAGGCAAGTGGGAGAATGGCCAATAGTTACACACAACATCTGAATCTTTAATTATTTGGATTTGGTGTGCCATCGGTTGATGCTCCTGTGCATTATGAAGCGGCGCTATAGAAGTTTAAGATTAGATTAGATTAGACAACAGAAAAGAAATTGAAATAGTGAAGAACTTTGTTTACATGGGAAGAATAGCAATGGCAGGATCAACCTTCAACATTCTACTTTCCAAAATTTGCAAGAGACATGACATTGAGATGAAAACAAAAATAAGAATTCTCAACACTTGTGTAATACCAATACTAATTTATGGATGTGAATCTTGGACTATAAAAAAGATTTGGAGAAAAAAATAATAGCAACAGAAAATAAATGGCTTAGAACTTAGTAGGATATTAAGGATCACATACAAAGAACATATAACAAATAAAGAATTTAGAGAGAAAGAGAACGTGGATGGATTGGAAGAGGATCTGCACATGACAGGACTGAATCTCAATGGAAAAACTGATGGAAGACACCGAATGTCCTTGGAAGAAATAGCAGAGGACAGAGAACTTTGTGGAGATGTCATGGAAAAGTCAATAGTTGAACACAGGTGGAGGATGAGGACCTGTCCTGATCTGATTGCTTATAATCAGTGCATTTATGATGCGTAATTTGTATAAATCAGGATATGTTATTGTTGGATCTTGTTTTGTTCTTTGTGTCATTCATCGATTTCTCTGCTTTTCATGAGAATAATTGCTCTACAGTAATCATTTTGGAATTATTTTGAAAAAATTAACAGTTCACAAACAATCCATGCATTGCTGGAAGTATTTTACATCTAATCCATCAATTTTGGTATTTTTATCATGTCTAGCGACAGATGTTTATCCATTATCCATGACCGAGCTCATCAGACTTTGAAATCATACATAGTGGCCATCTACCACTGCCTTACAAAATATTAATTTATTATGCAACTTGCTAATTAATTTAAATCATTAATTTATAATCGAAGATGTCTAATATTGTGCAGTAATACCTGATGAATTATTGGTTTATTATATGAATGATTAATGTGTTGTAGAGAATGTCTTATCATTATACAAATGTATTTTATATATGGCCCACTGTCTGTGAATATTTGTCAATTATTAGAAATTGTTTTCTACTGTATTTTGAAAATTGACTGCAGAAGTGGCAACAGCTTTTTATTTGTTAGTTCGGATTTTCATCCTGTGACCACCAAAATGTTTTACTCTTTCCAGTTTGACCTTACCTTGAAAATGACCTCTGTTTTAACTTCTCACCTGGTACTATTGTTGCTGCTTCCACTGTTATCAGGATTTTGGGATAGTCTAGACTCTAGACTATATATAGGTCATTGTAGCATTTGCAGATATGTGTTAGGAATTAACATTGTTATGATAAGATGTTGTGCTGGTTTCAGAATGTACTGAACTTCTGACCAAAAACATCCTTGCATTGTTTGATTTCTGCTTTCCACATCCTGTGCAGTGTGCTGTCACCTGTCTTTATGCAGCCAACTGTGTTTGAAATCAATGAACCATAGCAAATGCCTGATGTCTTCTATGTGACCTGTGTTTGTGTGTGTTTGTGTGTTTTTGTGTGTGTGTGTGTGTGTGTGTGTGTGTGTGTGTGTGTGTGTGTGTGATTATACCTTGTGGTTGTAACGTTTCAGGTGAATTTGGACCACTGGGGGAATCAATGAAGAGGTCTTTCTGTATCCACTTGACATCCTATCAGAAAGAAGGGACGTGTTTTTTGCTTCTTATTCTTATTTGGAGTTCTTTTTGGACCGGATATATAGACAAAGCTTTTAGCTGATACGATGATGCAAAGACTGAGTTGGAACCAATTTGAACCACCACACTGTCCTGCCATTGAAAGTAGACATACTTTCTACCTGACGTTCCTGTATTTTACAAGTGTATATAATAAGTTGAGTTCCTTTATGTGCATTTCCCTGAGTTGAGTTGAGTTAATTATGGTTGAGTCATTCAGACACAGTGTGCTCCAAGCAAATAGTGTGATTCAGGCAACAGTAGCATTGCACCACGCCCCTAGTATTCTACAGCGTATTGTATTTGTTTGAAAAAAGTTTTTATGTCAGCAGTTTTTCCTTATGTAAATGACTTCCTGCAACGGTTTCAGCGATGTATTTACAAAAATAATTGTCAAGCTAACTGATGTCAGCAAGACATGATGAGTGACGACACAGCATGACACGTATATAATTTTACCAAGGTGTAAGATGACCATTGTATAGATTGCAGACTGTGCTAGTGTTTATTTTAGCATTAACATTACGTAATTATGTTCCATAGGTTATAACATACCTTACAGGCTCTGTTTTGATTAGTACATGTGTGCATCTCTGTGTGTGTGTGTGTGTGTGTGTGTGTTTGCTTCTGAAAACAGTGGAATTTGGTTCTTGCAGTTTTTTTATAGCATTAAATGTTGGCATGCTTTATGGTTGTTTAAGGATTGTAAAGGGTAATAATCACAGTGTGTTGTATATAAGAGACAACAGCCTGTGTACTCGAGACAAACAAACTCTCCTTCATTGCAGCCATTGGGCTCGATGGCTCTAATAATTTTATGGGCAAATTATGGCAGTGGAGGTTATTTTTGGAACAGGCCAGTCCTTTGTGTCCGAAATGTAGTTTAATTGCTAGCGCTATGCGTGTATTCTACAATTAGCTGTAAATTGCCTGTCCAGCTACACGTAGCATTGGACAGATACAGTGGATCCCACTTAATTGCATAACCTGCATAATCGCATAACAACATAAAAACCCGAACCAGTGTTTTGTGCGTACAATTAATTGTCAGACGTCCCGGCTATTCGCCGCATAGCCCAGTTAATCGCATAAGCAAGGCTTGCACGGCACCTATGCACTTAAGCGGGTTTCACTGTACTTGTTTTGAGATGAAAGACAATATTACTGCTATGTGCTAATATTGTGAGACGGTCGTTTTAGCCTCTGCAGGATTAACCCCTTAACTGGGCAACTATTAGTAACTCAATGTAAAATGGACGAGTGTTACTTGTGGCACCCAGTTAAGGGGTTAAGTGGTTTGTTTTGTTTAGACTGGTTTGAGTTAAATATGATTTTGTTCTCTCGACTGGGTGAAGGTCAATGAGTATATCAGCTTTGAAAGAATCTATCTTAGATATTTTTATAGTAGTCTGTGATGTTGAGCATTATATAATATTGTCACTGATAATTAGTTAATTATGTTATAGCAAAGCTCGATTGTTCGAAAAGCAATGTTTGCTATCGATCGACGATTCCACGTTGAGATGTTAGATTTTCAGTGAGGGTGATTAACTGATTGCATGACTTAATATCATTGAGGGTTATGCCACCAGGTTGCGGACTTCCCCAGTCCCCCATGAGGTCAATCATTTTGCTGTAGAAGAACTGCAGATGCGAGCCAAAGATTTTGCTAGGCAAATATAACATTAAAACTGGAGTTATAGCATTGATTGATTTTATGAATTTATGTAATCAGTGTTTATTCTAGGCCATTTTTTGGGGATTCCCCAGTTTGAAACCCCCCCCCAAATTCTGTATGTTGCATTGGGGGATGGAAATTTCCCCCAAAAGTGTGACGAGAGGGGGCTTTTTATTTAGGAGGGGGGAAAACATAAGGATATAAGGATATGACCATATTCAGAAGAGCATTAGAGCATGTGGAGAAGAAGGGGAAGAAAGAAAAGGAAGGATGTGATGACCTGTTTTTTGCTTGTCAAGGTTTTTTGGCAGACAAACCTTCTCCCCCTCAAACATTTCAAATTCCCCTCCAATGTCAAGGTGGCTAGAATAAACACTGTATGTAATAATTAATATTCTCAGGTTTTGACAGTTATAAGCCTAGACAATTTCTATGCCAGAGCAGAGAGGCGACTTCCCGGGGGGCCCCGACCCCCGTGCCCCCTATTGAATGCCTGGCCTCCCAATACCCCTCCCCCATACTTTAGTGCACTCATTCTAAGCAACTAGACTATAGTCCGGGTTTATGAAAACTGAAAAGTAGTTTGGCCCCATGTTTAGAAGTTGCCACCCCAACGCCCCCACTCCCCACTTGCCAAATCCTGGAGCCGCCACTGTGCCACAGTTTTGTGTAAGAGAATTTCTGTTAAGAGTTGGAATTGACGTGTTGCTGCTATATTTAGAACCATGATGTTGCGTTTGAGATTGAATGCTGTTTGGTTTTGTAAATATTTTAAATAAAGCTTTTATTTGCTTGGTTTGGAGGAGCAGCTGTGTTAATCTGAGAGGATTCTAGATTGACTTTTGTGATTTTATAACGATTGGCGTAGCTACAGGGACCAGAGTCACCAGACCCCCCATCCCTATTCTGGCCGGGATCGGTCATGGAATTTACGCAAAACCGTCGATAAATTGGGGAGTGGGGGGGGGGGGGTAAATAGCATGATCAAGTCAAAGGGAATGTGTAAATAACCTTTTGGCCTTTTTTGCTGACCGAAAATTTGAATGGCCCCCTATTACCGAACCCTGGCTACGCCACTGATGATAATAATGATGGTGTTAAGTTTACATTGTGTCGGACATTAAACGCGGGAAAGTAAGTAAGTAGGTAAGTAAGTAAGTAAACAAGTACACTGATATTTAAAGGCAGTTAAGTGATGCGACGCAGGCACAGTTGGCTAACTGTTTCTGACTTGGCGGAGGATGGCTTTTATCCAAACAAAAGCAGATTTATTGTGGCCCCCCCCCCGCCCACCCGGCATAGGCCCAACATCACGTTTCAGTGGAGGTGGGTCCATTCGAAGCCTATTCTTGCTGCAAGAAATGAGTTTGCATTGAATGCCCGGAGAAATTAGGAGCCTAAAAGAACTCTACCACAAAAAGATATCATACTTGAGCAATCGTTATTCTGTAATGGTAATGGAGGAAGAGGAAGATGACAATGATAATAATATACAGTGCATAACTGCATATCCAATAATGACAATGGCTAGTCAAAACGACAATAATATATTAGGCAAATATACATTTCAACTATATATATATATATATATATATATATATATATATAATAGGTGTTTATTTATCCTTTTCGTAATAACAGTGGCGTAGCAATATGCTCAGGGGCCCTTAATTGGCGAAAAACAGGCAGGGGGCCCTTTCTGCTACTTTAGCGATCTCTTACTTATCAAACGTAAATTCCAGATGCGGTCTTGCACGCTGGACCCTATTAGAGGGTCGGGTGACTCGGGTCGGGGACCCTTTGCAGGTCGGGGGGGGGCGACGGGGGCCCTTGGCATTTGGCCAGGTTGTCCATATAGCTGCTACGCCTCTGTCTAATAATTTTAGTAGGATCAGCATTAGGCCTGGTTCTTTTTAGCACAGTGCTGATAACGGCAGATAGGAGTTACAGCCAGAGGCGTGGCCAGGATTCCAGAATGGGGGGGGGCACTGCCACATATTTCGATCCAAATGTCTTGACGAGCAAAATGTCGTCTCAAACGCTTTAAAGTCTGCTGTCTGATGCGTTTTTCTACCGCCACTAATACTCATGGGTTTTGGACGAATCTCACGACCTGTCCGATCCAAAAGGGGGCTGGGCCCAAGTGCCTCCCGTGGCTACGCCAATGATACTGTATATAGGGTGGCGCAAAAAACCGCACTATATTAAATGCAAATCTAAATGTGACTAGTCCGGTTTTTGCGTCACCCTGTATGCGCAAACGAAATATATGTAAATATGTCTATGGCCTACCCCAGAAGATCCAGAGATCCATAGAGGGCCCAGGGAACCAAAGAGGGCCCGGGGGGACCCAATGTGGCCCATGAGCCATAGAGGGCCCTGGGAGCCACGACCAAGTTCGGGTCCTTCTTTGGAGCCCATGCACAACTATAGATTGGCCGAGATAATCGTGCAGTTGAAATATTGCAGATGCTGAGTAGGCCTACATATCTTACATATCCGAAATCAAAGAAATTCGAGAGAACGTTTACTAAAAATAAAATCGATTCTGATGTCACCCAAAGTTTCTTGTCATGCGGGACTCGGCCCAGCTGGGAGGGTTCGCATGTTTCTTACCCCCTTAGGTCCTTAGGCGGATCAAGGGAAGTTGACGTGTACAAGTGAGGGTGCCCATCTCCATTGGCATAACCCCTTATATTCTGGCTGGGACCTCGACGTGAGAATTGCGCATAGGCCCTAGCCGTTGAGATAATATCTCGGAGGTTTTTGAGTATGATGTGTCCCCTATTTCAGAACCCTGGGTACGCCACAGACCATCACTCGACTCATTTCTCCCTCTCTCTTGCAGCCTTGCTATCGTTCTATATTATGTGTATATATAGGTCTATCAATGGCGTAGCTAGGATTCCAGAATAGGGCGGTTTCACGTAGCCTATATCGGCCCAAATATTTTGACGAGCAAAAAATCGTCGTCTCAAACGCTTTAAACTAATAGGGTGGGGTCGGGGCCCCCGTGGGGTGGGCCCGGGACCCCCCGTGCTCCTTCCGTCGCTACGCCAATATGCGCTTCCAAAAGCGTGTCGAGGTAAATTCGGCAGTAAATGTTGTTCGCATCAAAGGCAAATGAAGGTAGGAAAAGAATTTAATTTATCTGGCACCAGATCAAAAAATTCTACCCATACAAATTAAACACCGCTCTTCGGAGGCGGGGGCGGGGTGGCGGCTCCCCAGTTGGCCGACGATCAAAGGTAGGCCATGGCGATGTTCTGCTCGACACCCTCCGGTTATAAATTCTGAGGTCGCATTGCAATAATAATAATAATAATAATAATAATAATAATAATAATAATAATAATAATCATGATCATGATGATCATGATATGATGATTATGATGGTGGTGGTGGTGGTGATAATGATGATGATGTTGACGATCTAATCTAATCTTAAACTTCTATAGAGCCACTTCATTATGCACAGGAAATTCAACCGATGGCACACCAAATCCAAAGCATTAAAGATCCAGGTCAAATCCAGGGTATCCGGCCGGACAAACGGGTGAATAATAATGATGATTATGATGATACTACTACTAGCCTACTACTACTACTACTACTACTACTACTACTACTACTACTAATAATAATAATAATAATAATAATAATAATAATAATAACAATGTGGTTCATAGTGGTTTAGTAGGCTAGGCCTGTGTGATTTTCGCAGTCTTGTTGGATTATATGCATTATTAATTGGCGCTATAGAAGCTAAATAAAAGATTAGGCTATAATAGATTAGGTTCGAAGAGTTGAAACACATGTGGGAAGTATCGGTTAGTTGATTCGTTCGTATTAGGCCGAGACACTAGGGCAGGGTCCTTCAGTGGTGGTTCCAGGAATTCTTGGTAGGGGGATGAAAAAAATTTATAGGAACTTGGTGGGGGATGCAAAGTGAAGAAGAAGAGAAAAAGAAAAGAGAGAAAAAGGTCATTGTTAGTAGCGTTTTGCTCACTCAATGTTAAACCTTGCCAAAATAAGCCCCCACAAGCAGGAAAGTTCATTCTCAGTATTTTTCACTACATGTAAATTCTGTTTGAACTCACCGGAAAATAGGCCGACAGCCATAAAAGGTAACCCGGAACCCCGGTGTGGGATGCATCCCCAGTCATCAACACGGTGGAATCGCCCCTGGGATCCAGAATTAATGAACAGGGAAGAAATCTTATATTTCTATAGATCATCAATCATTCTCGTCGGCCTTCGGACCATTTTCATGCTTACGATATCTTGCACAGCCACAAGAGGATTATTTCTCTCCTACGATCAGAGACCAAGTAGAGTTTGGCTGGTTCTTTAGACTGGCGCAGCCAGAGTTTTGGAATGAGGGCAGTGGCGGCTCTAGGATTTGGCAAGTGGGAGGGCCGTTGGGGTGGCAACTTCTAATCATGGGGGGCAACCATTTGTTGTTAGGTATGTAGTATTAAGTATAGGGTCCCAACAGGGGGGCCGCTGGGGTGGGGCAGGAACTCAACAGGGGCACGGGCCCCCGAACCCCCCTGTGGAGCCGCCACTGAACGAGGGGCACATCGACATTTTCGAGTAAAAACGACTGCAATCAACCGATCATCGTCAACTCCTGGCACACCGATTCTGTTCCAACCATCCTACCTTAGTGGTGCTCTTACTCCCTCTCCCTAGGGAGAGGGAGTAAGAGCTTCTCCGCTCGCTCCGAAAAATTTCTCAGGTTCTGGGCAAATCTCACGACTTATCCCCAGTGGCGTGCAGCGAGTGGTGGGGGGGGGCGCCCTGAGCCAAGTCGAAAAATTGTTTAACGAGCAAAAAAGTTCGCTAAGTCAATTATGGGGCCCCAACTGGTCGGCACCCAGGGTCATCGCCCCCCCCTCTGCACGCTACTGCTTATCTCATCCAGAGTGGGGTCCCGCCCCCGTTTTGCCTTCCCCTCCGTGGCTACACCAACACAGGTCTATTATGATTCACAATGCTGTTAGGCCACTGCACGTAATATTGGAGCAGGTGTAGGGCCTGATATCGAAATAAAGGCAGATTTAAATAGATAGAAAATATCCCTAATAGTAAGTAAGTAAGTAAGTAATAAACGCGTATAAAAATAATGGCTGCGTTCGTAAATCTTTTTGCTCTTCTTTTGTCCTAGCATTTAGCTGGATCCGTTCACGGGGCCGTTCCATTTCCCTCCCTCCTGGAGAGCCTTCCTCAGGGCGGAGAAAAAGTCCACCTGGTTCGACGGAAGCGCGCTTTCCACCAACGCCTTCGGAAGCATTCCACCGAGGTCCGTTTGGATGTAGCTGACGATCCTCGTCTTCTTCGGATCGCTGTGGTGAATCGAAGAAAATCAATCAATCAATCAATCATCAATCAATCAATCGATCGATCGATCGATCAATCAACTGTTATGGCGCCCCTATCGTCGGGCTGACTTAATGGATTTGACAAAATACTAATAGGGGATTACAATTCAAATCAGGGAGTGACCATCGACTGATGTCAAAAAAGCATTATTAAACGGCGCTATAGAAATTCAGCGACGATGCTGATGATGCTGATGTTGACTTTGACGACGACGACGACGATGATGATGATGGTGGTGATGATGATGATGATGATGATGACGATGATGATGATGATGAATCGATGTGCTATATAAGAACTTCTTGACGACGTTTTTCTCGGTTCTAGTCTTTTCAAAAGTCGAAAATGTCTATTTCGGAACCCTGGCTACGCCACTGCTCTATAGTAGTAGTAGTAGTAGTAGTAGTAGCAGTAGTAGTAGCAGCAGCAGCAGCAGCAGTAGCAGCAGTAGCAGCAGCAGTAGCAGCAGCAGCAGGTAGCAGCAGCAGCAGCAGCAGCAGCAGCAGCAGCAGCAGCAGCAGCAGCAGCAGCAGCAGCAGCAGTAGCAGTAGCAGCAGCAGTAGTAGTAGTAGTAGTAGTAGTAGTAGTAGTAGTAGTAGTAGTAGTAGTAGTAGTAGTAGTAAATCGCAAGACAGAGTCTATGTCGAAGAGAGAGAGAGAGAGAGAGAGAGAGAGAGAGAGAGAGAGAGAGAGAGAGAGAGAGAGAGAGAGAGAGAGAGAGTGGCTTACCCTGGTACCCGATTGCATGTGATTGAACACGGATAGTTTCTCCCTCGTACGAATTCCGACTGTGGTAAGCAGCCTGGATGCTGGATTGCCTCGGCTGTTGAATTAAAATAGCCAGACAGGGCGGATAAAGCAACAGCCACGCCATTATTTATCAAACCTAATTGCGTATCGTTTTTCGTTGTAATAAGCTTAGGCCTATAATGTCATTGTAAAAAAAATTATTTTGTAACTAATTATACCGACTGAAGTATTAAGTATAAATACTAGGTCTAGGTAAGTAGGCCTACTATTTACTCCGTGCAAGGGTCAACATGGGCGTAAACTTCTATTAGGCATCCAGGCTACAACCGCCCGCCCCCAACTTCTTACGTCACGCAGGTTTTCTATTTGATAAATACTAGTTTCTCGTTCAATTTTCAGCAGTGAAACATAGAGATCTCCAACTTCCGGCAATGATGACGAATAGTATAACATAATTATTAGCCTACTATATACACCATAGATATCTTCTGCTAAAATACTAATCCAACAGACGTGAAAGCAACAAAATATCATCGCATACTTGATAAGATTTTGTATGTACGGAAAGTGTGACGTCACAGGTGTCTTTACCCCCCCCCCCCCAACTCCCTGCTACAGACTGTCACACGTTCTTGGTTTCTTGGACCCCTCTTCCTCGAGCGTGACGTACTTTATGGACGGCCCCTAAGCTGTTCGCCGAAATGTGGCGCTTGCTAAGATAATGTTCCCAATTGCCGAGTTTAGCAAACATTTCAATTATGATCGCGATGAGAGAGAAAACTGAGGAGGGCAAAAGCATTGGACCGCCACACCTAAACGTGACTCAGCACGTGACTCAGTCGCCGTCAAAGGGTCCAAACCGATACAAAAACAATTGCAGCATAGATCACTGCAGAGAGACAGGCAGGCAGACAGACACTCTGTGAGATAGCGGAAACTAAACAGAGCTAGAGAGAGACAGGCACTTAGACAGACAGACAGACAGACAGACAGACAGACAGACAGACAGACAGAAAGACAGACAGACAGACAGACAGGCAGACAGAAAGCCACAGCCAATTAAGAACTATACGAACAACTGACTTTACTCCTTACTCATCTTATTTTTAGAAATTTTATCAATTTCTTGGCTCCGTGGTAACGCCCTAATGACATTTATGACCTAAGACCATACGGAACAACAAAAGTTCCTCAAAAACACACCTGTTGCACGCGGTCACGCACGGGTCGTTTCCATGACAACGAAGGCCAACGCCCTAAGACTGTCTGTCTGTCTGTCTGTCTGTCTGTTCGCACTGCAAGGCATTAAGATTGTCGAAGAATTTGTTTTGTCTGGAGATGACGTCACTTCTTTTAAGGTCTCCATTAAAAACTCTCCGTTTCTTTTCATCGTTCCATCTCCCCCTTCCACTTCCCTCACCCTCCTCTCCTCCTACATTCCGTCCTCCCAAGCACTCGGTCCCCCCTAGCAACGCTCTATTCGGTACATTGCGTTTTCGCGCAGTATATAGTACGGGACTCGGTGTGAAAGTCCCTGAATTTCTCTATAGCTAAGAAAGGGATTTCGTTACCGACCGCTTGTCGCGAGATATTCGTCCGTCTTCTCGTTTACGACGAGATCCGTGAAGTCCCTGGCGGATATAAGGCCTCCGAATGCACTATGGGTAATGGTCCGAACGACTGTCAAATTCTGCAACAACAACAACAACAACTACTACTACTACTACTACTACTACTTCTACTAGGCCCTACAGCAGCATCAACGGGATCTTGTCTTGGTGTCACGGGCCATACAAGCCGTTCATCGCCTATAGGATCCCGAGATGGTCACCCATCCAACTACTAACCGCGCTCGACGTTGCTTAACTTCGGTGTTCTGACGAGAACCGGTAGCACAGCGCCAAGTAGGTCGTTAATGGGGAATTAACACTAAACTCTAAATTTTCTGACGAGAGAGAGAGAGAGAGAGAGAGCGAAAGAAAGACAGACGGACGGATGGACAGACAGACAGACAGACAGACAGACAGAGTGAGACAGACATTGGATGCTGCTAACTGTGTCGACTGTGTCAATGACTTGTAATTCTTTGATCGCCTTGTCCCATTTGCTCCGAGGTCCAGATGGAGTTGGATCAATGAAGAAGAAAACCTGTTCCGGATCTGCATCCACCTCCCCCTCCACTCGATACCTGAACAGCAGCAGTAGTATAGTACTAGTAGTAGTAGTAGTACAGGTAGTAGTAGTAGTAGTACAGGTAGTAGTAGTAGTAGTAGTAGTAGTAGTAGTAGTGGTAGCAGCAGTAGCAGCAGCAGTAGCAGCAGTAGTAGCAGTAGCAGTAGTAGCAGTAGTAGTAGTAGTAGTAGTAGCAGCAGCAGCAACAACAACAACAGCAGTAGTAGTAGTAGTAGTAGAAGTA
>CM030852.1:2069933-2082433 GCA_018105865.1 Metaphire vulgaris
TCTGGGTTCGATTCCAGGACACACAACTATTTAAAAGACAGAAATGGATCGAGAACGCGAAACAGTTAATAAATAGCAATTAAACAGAAACAGGCGCTATAGAAATTAGGCTGCCTACATTACATTACTCACTTAGATCTGTTATTATTATTATTATTATTATTATTATTATTATTATTATTATTATTATTATTATTATTATTATTATTATTATTTGTTTGTTTGCTAACGAACTTTAAGACATTTATAGAGTGAAGAAACGTTAAGTGCAGAGTGCAGAGCAAGTGAGGAGTGAGCAACTTGCCCAAAGTCGCATGCAACGCAGTGGCTAGGATCGGATTCGAACCCGCTACCCTCCGGTTGCGCGTCAAGAATTCTACCACTACTCCACCGCGCCCCGTCAGTTATAATTAACGACCTTACACGCCATCATTACTAACAGGGTTTGACGATTAGCAACGGTGAGGAGGATCTTGGTACAGTCGAGATTATCCATTGAAATAACCGATTGGCATCAAATGATCCTTGTTGCTCGGAAAATCTACATACATTTCTGTAGTCTATGTACATGTATAGAGAGAGAAAACCAAACTAACCTACAGAAAAACTGCAAGGAATGTAGAAGTCACTTGTTGAAGCCATTACCATTAAGTGCTTTGGCTACGACTGCTTAAAATTCCAGGCGTCTTGTTGCTGTCTCTCGAGTAGACGCGACAGCATTCCACAAGTCGTCTGGAAATCCTCTGGGAGTGGCACTAAATCACTCTGAACGGTTCTTCCGATAATTATGCATCAGGTGGTCACGTGGTGTGTCTGTCGTCTGCTGAACTGAACTTGACGAGAGAGAGAGAGAGAGAGAGAGAGAGAGAGAGAGAGAGAGAGAGAAAGACAGACAGACAGACAGAGACAGAGACAGAGACAGAGAGAGACAGAGAGACAGAGAAAGACAGAGAGACAGAGAGAGACAGAGACACAGAGAGAGAGAGAGAGACAGACAGACAGACAGACAGACATACAGACAGACAGACAGACAGACTTTCTGTTGCCGGTGTTTAAAAATTCAACGCCCGTATTACGAACAACTCACCTGGATCTTGTAGCGATCGCATATTTAAGACGAATTAAATCACCGCATTTTCTTCTGTGTTTTTTTTCGCATATATGCGATTTCTGCAAAAGTATGCTGCAATTTTATCTGACTTTTCTGCCATTTTCGTAACACATATACAAGCGGCGATTTTCCCTATTTTCTTCGTATAGACACTAACATACATGGGATAGGCGCCCGTTTGAATTTGCTTTTTCGCCCATCAGCCTTTTTTTTACCGAAAGCGCAGCAATTTTCGCATTAACGGCCGCCCTAAATTGCAATTTTCGTATATATATATATATATATGCGAGGTGAAATATAATTATAGGAGTATAAATGGGAAATTTCCGCACTATATCCGCATTTATAGGACCTCCGAGTCCCCACTCCCCAGCCCCAAAATTCACTGCATTAAATCGACACGACAAGAAAAACCTGAGATGCGAAAGAAATTGTGACCGAGAACAGAAGCTTATTTAATTTAACCCCCTAACTGTGTGTTTAACTGTAACTCAATGTAAAATGGTCGGATATATCCGGGATCCCCAGTTAAGGGGTTAATGAATCTGACGAGAAATATTTTGGACGAAATTCTCTTTCTTAGTTCGAAGAGTGACCGTGACGACTTTTCGTGACGTCGTCGTCGTCGCCGACGCCGCTTGACGTCTGTCGGAGTCACGGTTCGATGACGCCATCGTCAATGACACGCGCTCGAAGTCCAGATGTAGCCTATGTCGTCTAAGAGTTTTCGATTTAAAAATGTCAACACAGACAGTGCAACACAAAAAAACTAAAAGACATCCAGTATATTCAAAAGAAGATCTCCATGGGACTCCACCTCTCCCTCCCTCCTCCTCCTCCTCCTCCTCCTTCTTCTACTATTACCACAACAACAACAACAACAACAACTACTACTACTACTATTACTACTATTACTACTATTATTATTATTACTACTACTACTACTACTACTACTACTACTACTACTATTACTACTACTACTACTATACGTCACATGAATTCTTAGTTAATAGTTTGTTTCCGATCTCAATAGATCTCTCCGTCTTGTCGGTTAGTTCGTTTCCTACCCTCTGTCCTGTCCTCTCTCTCTCTCTCTCTCTCTCTCTCTCTCTCTCTCTCTCTCTCTCTCTCTCTCGTGCCACAGCCCAGCCTCCCCCCATCCATGCTCTATTTTAAAAATGGTCTGTCTGCCGCCCAAAGACTCGCTTTGTGAACCGACTGTTGCTGCTCTCTCCCTCCTTCGACTTTCGTCCACAAATAGCCTCTAACCCCCTTTTGTCAGCCGCACCCAAGACGAAAAAATGTCACGCTACCTGTAGAGTCGACAACATACATATGCATGCGCCTCTCTCTCTCTCTCTCTCTCTCTCTCTCTCTCTCTCTCTCTCTCTCTCTCTCTCTCTCTCTCTCTCTCTCTCTCTCTCTCTGTGTGTGTGTGTGTGTGTGTGTGTGTAGAAGTGTATTTAGTCTATAATGCCTGACTTACTGTATTTATCTGTAGGTTTTTGGTCGCATAGAGGACATTGTATACTATAATCGAATCGCTTTCTAATATTATATAGCCGACGAAAGGTCAAACAGGGGTCAATCTAGCGCCCACAACCCCCTGGCGACCCCTGGACTTTGCGTGGGCGTGGAATTGATTACGTCATCCGTGTCCAAAAAGATCGAGAGATCGAGAGATCGAGATATACATAAAGAGAGAGAGAAAGAGAGAGAGAGAGAGAGAGAGAGAGACAGAGACAGAGACAGAGACAGAGACAGAGACAGAGACAGAGAGTGACCATCTATCGCGACGGGGCTTTGTTGTGAATGCAACAATTGAATGTGGAGTTATTGTCGAACGACGACGACGACGATGATGATGATGATCCGGAATGTCCCGGATACGGAAGTGGGACAGGAGTCGTCCGTGTCGTCGTCCGGATAGAGGAGGAGTGATCCGTGTCGTCGGAGTGACGGACGTGGTTCTCTTGGCGTCATGTCTAATTTGTTTGTCTTCTTCTGGGTGTCATCCATCGTACTCGTCACGTATTTCTCTCCGTCTTCCGCAGTCCGAGGTGAGTCCCTTTCGCGGGCGTAACCAGGGAGAGAGATTATTCTCATTAAGGTTACTGCTGTCGGTGCTCTTTCTAGAAGTGTACAGAGCACCTCTAGACATCAAAGGGAGGGAGAGGAAGAGGGAGAGAGGGAGAGAGATTCTTACATTACATTAGAGGGAGAGAGATTCTTACCACACGCCCCACCCGCTCCCGGCTGTCATGGTAGTAGTAGTAGTAGTTGTTGTAGTAGTAGTAGTAGTAGTAGTAGTAGTAGTAGTAGTAGTAGTAGTAGTAGTAATAGTAGTAGTAGTAGTAGTAGTAGTAGTAGTAGTTGTTGTTGTTGTTGTTGTAGTTGTAGTTGTAGTAGTATTTTCATTATTACCATAATCATCATCATCTATATTGGACTTCTATAATCAGTTTCGCTTTTTACTTTTCTCAGCTTTTCCTTCACTTTTCGGTCTCCACGCTGAGTGGACCTATAGGCCTATCGCACGCGATTTTTGCCCCACCTGTCAGAGCCTGCTTTACCCTATTTACTTACCCTATTTACTTCACTGGCACCGTCCAAACTTACTGGATCCTAATCAGGGGCGGCGCCAGACGTTTGAGAGTGGGGGGGTTACGGTTAACCCTAGGGTTAGGGTTAGGAGTAACCCTGAAATACCCCCCAAATTGATAATGTTAGAAATACCCCTGCTTTCTCCCATTCCCTCGCGTTAGACACTCCCTTCCCGGCCGCATTTAGCGCGGCCTCCCTTGGAATGGGGTCCGGGGGTTTCTCCCCCGGAAAAAATTTTGAAATCGTAGATGCTCGTACGTGTGTTTTAGAGCATTTTGGACACAAAATCACAGGTCTGGCATCAATAGGTTCCATGTCTGTAATTTCTTATGCTCAAGTCAATTTCAAATTATTCTGCTTCAATTTGTGCGTGTTAAGTCGAAAATTACTTGTCTTTGGCCCATAGGCCTACTAGTGTCAATGCTACTAAGAGTAAGAGTCACGTGGCAGATGCTACTGCTCCATCAAATCTTGAAATCTTGTTTTAAATCGCTGTAAATCTATTTAGTGTCACAACTCACAAGTGGAAAAGGCGACAAAAAGTAGACAGCAGTTAACTAATTTGCCATCGGGCCACCCGTTAACCTCCTTGTCCAATTTACGCATTAGAGAATACCACAGGCAAAATTCTGAATGCCAAGCACGTTTGATCTACAAGAGATAGTGGCCTAATTTTTCAAAAAACTTGATTAGCAGGTGCTCTTCACTTCTCTGTCAAAAGTGCTAGGCATTCCTACGTCTGCCAATACCATTCTCTGTAGTTTAAAAATGTCCTTTAAGCCCGCAATGCTATCCTGTAGATATATACAGTTGAGAACGTTTGATACTTAGACTAGTAGAACCGATCCTCAATCATCCCCCTACCCCCTCACCAAAAATTTCTCTGCAATTTTGCACGAATCTCACGGGTGGCCCGATGGCAAGTGGGGGGGTTCAAACCCCCCCAAACCCCCCCGTGGCCCCGCCACTGCTGATCCTAATACGATGGGAAGTGGGGAATAGATGGACTTCTGTATAATCTGTATATCTGGACTTCTTTTCCGAAGCTAACCCGATCCTATGGAACGAGTTACCGGACGTCGTGACTGAGGCAACCTCAGCTGAATTTTTCCGCAAAAACCTAAAAACATATTTATTTCTGATAGGGTTTGACTGTACTTGTTAAGCACTCTTGACTTGGACCTTAGTCTTGTCTATTGCGTTGAAGAAATTGTCTGGTAATAATAATAATAATAATAATAATAATAATAATAATAATAATAATAATAATAATAATAATAAAGGGTTCTGACTTACTGACTGACTGACTGACTGATTGATTGATTGATTGATTGACTGACTGACTGACTGACTGACTGACTGACTGACTGACTGACTGGCTGACTGACTGACTGACTGATTGACTGACTGACTGACTTTAGTAATTCTTCATAATTGTCGGACATACTTACAAAAAAATACGTGCATTTAATTCACTTTTCTTTTGAGTTCTTGCGTTTAAGTGTGCTTTTAGAGTGTTTTGTTAGCGTAGGTCCTTGCACCGAAGATGAGTTTGATGTCCACTGTCCAACCCCCCCCCCACCCCTAGACTTGATTCCACTCAGGTTAAAACCGTCGCTTTTAACGATGTTCCTTTCACGCTATTTTGCCAAGCGTTCAAGACGCCTTCATGTCTCTCCCGTCACTCAACTCAAAACCTGCAGTCAAAACGAGGCTCTGTCAATCAACCGTAGGACCCAATGCCCGGGCATTCATAGAGCTGTCAGATTCTTTCAACTTTCCGTATAATCTCGATAGCGGAGTGTGGTTAGAATAGACTAGATCCAGGTCAGGTAGGCCCATAGGCGGATTTAGAGTTTAAGATTTGGGTAGGCTAACATGAGGGGGGTCTGGGGTCTTCGCCCCCAGAGGCTGATGCCATTTTTATGATTAGGTCAATGGCTATTTTGTGCATATAGCCGTATGGGCAACTCATATAGAACGCATTCTTTTATAGGCCTATAACTTTTAATATCTTGGGAGGAGGGATCTTTTAGTTGGGAGGTCCAGGGGGTTAGCACCCTCTGCTGAAATAGGCAGAAATTGCTACGTATTAGAAAATTTTCTTCTATGTCAATGGCTATTTTGTGCTATAGCCGTATGGGCAACTCATATAGAGCGTATTCTTTTACAGGCCTATAACTTTTGATTTCTTCTTTCTTTCTAAATCTTTGAGTTGGGTGGTCCAGAGGGTTAGCACCGTAGGCCACATAAGGTAAAGGTAAAATGGGAGGCAATTCGGCATTGAGCCTGATATATAAGGAGTTTCATAATTTACCTGAAAGCCAAGCCAGTTGGTTTTAAATTCAGATTATATCGTGATATCTCTATTATTTTCTTTAAAAAATGAATGTATAATTTCCAGGAGTGCAGTTGCACCCCCCCCCTGCACCCCCACCCCCATGAAGCCCGTGTAGTCATCTCGAAATGTCGTTGGCCTAAGTGGTCCTTTTCTCGACGACGACATTTCTTTCTCTTTCGATTTATTTGCGAGAAACTTTTAAGAGCTGATTAAGTAGGCGCTATATAAATCAAAGGAAATCTTTCGCTTTTTGCAATGCGGTTTCCGGTCAAAGTGTCTTTAATAAAGTTGACTGTCGCCGGCCATCTGGCGAATGAACGTCGAACAATATTTATCAGCATTGGTCGATATCCCCCCCCGCGAGTGAAATCTCTAGGAACCTTAATCAATCAATCTCAACTTCTATGGCACCACGACCATAATGCCTGTGGCAGTACCCATTGGTACCGCCGGGCACAACAACGTCCTAACGCATATTTTACTTACTTACTTCCCTGCCTACTCGCTTACTTACCTGCCTACTTACTTACTTACCTGCCTACTTGCTTACTTACTGATGAAAATTAACGTTGATTAGGCCATTTATCAGTTTTATAATTCCAAACCGCATTTTAATTAATTCCAATATAGAATGTATTTTCACAGTGATCTTCATTTGAAGACATTTTGCCTGTCAACCATAGGCGGATTTAGAGTTTAATATTTGGGTAGGCTAGCATGGGGGGTCTGGGGTGCCATCCAGCACGCGACAGACCTGGTGTTGATGGAAAAAAAATTTTTTTTTGTTTTGGTGGGATTAGTTGGGTAGGCTTACTGGCTTAAGCCTACCCTAGCCTTTAATAAAATCCGCCTATACTGTCAACACATTCGATGACTTAGAAGTTAGAGAATGACGCGAACCAGTAAAATTAATAAGCAGAAAACTGTAAATCTGTTATCAGCCGACAGCAAAAGCTACAGACCACTCAAACGAGTAAGCGGATTTTACAGAAATTTTGCGCTAATGACCCAAATAGATGTCTCTTGATGCTCTTAAAATGGCGTCTACATCGGCGTAGATTTGAGGCAGTTATTGCGATATGTTTAGGGGCTCCCAGTTCCTGGACACGGTGAAATATATATTTTCGACGCCTGCGTAAGCAACCTTCGACAATCCGACGACGATGTCGATGGTTATAACTTTTTCGTGCGCTCTTTTTTTCGTTCCACCCTACGCAGCTGCTTTAGTCACGTGATCTCGACCAGCATCAAAAGTCAAAACATCGCTTTGTGACAGCGACAACCGCGTTCGAAGCATAATATAAATGGCGCCTCTCGAACTTCGCTCACCGTCGAATTTGAAAACCCGATTTCTAAATTCCACGCTCCGACGCGAAACCCTTATTTCCCCACGAAGACCGCCCAATATGTCAATAAAATATTTATTTTCGCTTGTCCTCAACCCCTTCCCCACCCACCAACTCATCCGCCCATCTGTCTGCCACCTGCCCACCACCCGTCCACCGATGTCCGCACTCTCTGCATGGACTACTGTAATGCCCTCTGCCCATTTTCGTTCGGAGAGAATGAAAGAATGAAAGGGCGCTGTTTGGGAACAAGAGCTGTTGTTGACAGTCGACGCGTTATTTGATTTCGCACAGAATTAATTCTCATATCGTTTCGATAAAAAAGACACATTCAGAAATGAGAGAGAGAGAGAGAGAGAGAGAGAGAGAGAGAGAAAGACAGAGACAGAGACAGAGACACAGAGAGAGAGATACAGACAGACAGACAGACAGACAGACAGACAGAGACAGACAGACAGAGACAGACAGAGACAGACAGACAGACAAAGAGATACAGAGAGAGACAGAGAGACAGACAGACAGACAGACAGACAGACAAAGAGGGAGAGAGAGAGACAGACAGACAGAGAGAGAGACAGAGATAGAGAGAGAGAACACCAGACTGGCAGAGACAGACAGATAGACAGACAGACAGACCGATCAGTGACTCAGCTTAGAAAGATATCGTCATTGTAGAGACTATCTCAGTAATCTATGTCGTCTCAGATTTCTGACAACCATTTTTCTTCTATTAAATCGCTGACTTTGATTTCAGTTGACTCATCCTCAGTTCTGAATCAGAGGCAGAGAGGGGAGAGTGTGAGAGAGAGACAGACAGACAGACAGATAGATAGACAGAGACAGAGACAGACAGACAGACAAACAGATAGAGACAGACAGAGATTAAATTTTGTAGTTATGTCGTTCAGTCTCTGTTGTCTTTTCGAGCATAGAAATTATTTATCACTAAAACGAGTCTGTGGTATCTGAGTCTGACAGTAAAGCCAGTTTTCCGCCATTTTGTTAAGTGTAACCAGTGCCAACAACGTTACCATAAAACGCCTAATAGAAGCCGGGTCTCAAATACAGCCGAGGTTTACATTTACTTTTTAATAGAAGCTAGACATTGTATTAGAAGTTTTACGGTAATTTCTGCGGTAACCATGGCGACTATTGTCTAAAACTTAACAAAGATGGCGGCAAACTGACGCCGCCGTCTTCACCATAGATTCGATAGACTGCTTCCAGTGAATATTGATTTCTATGTTTTCGCTGTTGTTTTAACGGGTTCTGGCCGTGAGACTCTCCTGGAGCGACTGGTCTCGGATTCGACCGCCGGGCGTCACCTGGGCCTCGGCGGCCGAGGGAAGGGGCCGTCGCCCGGTCTTCTTCTCCCCGTCGAATCCGCCGCCGAGTGGGACGCTGAGGACGAGACGGAGGACGAAGACGACGACGACGACGATCCCGCCTCGGTGGCCCCCGCCGCCGGTGTCACCGAGCGACGCCGTTCGATGCCACCTCTTCTCCCGTCCCGAAAGGATCCGGAACTGGATCCCGAGATGTTCCACGGTCAGCAGCACCGTCGACAGAGAACCGAGGTGAGAGAACCAGGGCTCGATTTCTAAGAGACAGACAGAGAGAGAGAGAGAGAGAGAGACAGACAGACAGACAGACAGACAGACAGACAGACAGACAGACAGACAGACAGACAGAAGGGTCGAACCTATACTAAAGGTCGTGAGAAATATTTCTGTGCATGGAATGACGGACATTTATTAGGTTATAAGGAAGCATCGAAGACATTCGACCGTGACCTTGAACCTAGACTGTAACTAACTTGTATTAGCTTTCCTGAATGAGTGAGTGAGTGAGTGAATGAGTAAGTGAATGCGTGAATAAGTGAATGAGTGAGTGAATGAGTAAACGGATGAGTAAATGAGTTAATAAATTAATTAGTGATCGAATGAGTAAATGAATGAGTAAATGAATGATTAAATGAGTGAGTAAATGAATAATGAATGAGTACGTGAATGAGTAAATGAATGATTAAATGAGTGAGTATATGAATGAGTAAATGAGCGAATACGTGAATGAATAAGTGAGTGAGTAAATGAGTGAGTAAGTGAATGAGTAAGTGAATGAACGAATGAGTAAATGAGTGAGTAAATGAATGAATGAGTGAATAAGTAAATGAGTGAATAAGTGAATGAGTAAATGAATGAGTAAATGAGTGAGTAAATGAGTGAATAAGTGAATCAGTGCTTCTTCAGAGGATCCGTCCGAACAGTGATCGTCGCCCTGGAGTGCTGAGTCCAGTCTGTCCTTCGCGCGCCGAGTGGAAGCAGTTGCACTCCGCCCGCGACATCAACAACAGCGTCGTCGAAGTCTTCCAACCGAAGGCGGCGGCGGAGGCGGAGGCGGCCCCGGGCGATGGAAAGAGGGGGGCGCAGTGGTTCTACCAGGTGTCCTGCCGTAACCACGCTCTTCAGTCGCTCAGATCTTGTCAAGACTGCTGTTTGGGGATCGACGCTACGAGGCAAGAACCGAAGACATCGGAATCAATTTCGTTGGCGAATCCGCGGGGGGGGGGGGGGCAGAACGGTAGGCCGGGCTCCCCTATTTTGGCTGGAACAGGTCGTGGGTTTTGCCTAAAAACGTTGAGATTTTTTTCGGACCGGGGGGAGGGGGTTAGGTATGGTAGCATGCTGGAAGAGAATATCCTAACATTTTTTTCTCGTCTGAGATGGTTTCACCTAAAAATGTCGACGTGCCCCCTATTCAGAAACTGTAGCTGCGCCATTGAATCATCATTATCATCATAATCATCATCAGCATCATCATCATCTTCATCATCATCAACATAATCATCATCACCATCGCCATCATCGTCATCAGCATCATCATCATCGTCATCATCATCATCATCGTCGTCATCATCATCATCATCATCATCTTCTTCATCATCATCATCATCATCATCATCATCATCATCACAGTAGCAGCATAAAGACTTCCTCGTCCTTACGTCGATTTTCTGTTCTCGTATTTCTCTCGGACGTTTCTTAACCCTTTGACTGTCCTTCGTCATGACGTAGGCCTATAAGAAGGCGCTCTGACGGCCAAAGGGTTAACGATTGTTGCGTCTTGTTGTTCCTATTATTCGATTGTCGCAGGTATTCGTCGTCATGCCAACAGAAGCAGTCTTACGTCACGGCCTACGTGCGCTCCCCACGACAGACGCGCTTCCACCTTAGCTGGATACTCGTCAACTCCAGCTGCAGCTGTGGAGTCGCTTCGCTTCACGACGACCTCTAGCGAGTACCCCGTCTTCTTGGCTTCCACCCCCCACCCCTACCCCCTCCCCCGTCACCGCCACTCGCTCGCGCCGGGGGCGGTTCGTTCTGCTCCTCTCTCGACCTCCTGTGTGGACCTGTCCCCGTTCAGTTTCTCTCGTCACGGAAAAAATAATTAATAATCTCGTCGTTGTCAGGACGACGCCGGCCGCCATTTTGAATCCAAGATGGCGATCGCCGACAGGCATTCGACAGCGTCGATCGCTGCCATATTTTGCGTCTGCATTGGGAAACCCGTCGATCGTATTTTGCGCGAGAACTTGAGGGTCAACCTATGATTGTTTTTTTTCTAGTCAGAAGCAGTGGCGGTTCTAGGGTGAAGAAGCTGGGGGCTGCAGCCACCTCCTCCCATATTTCATCTTTGCCCCAGATAATATTTATAACGTTTATTCGGTTATAACCCATGCTCGGTTCCAACGTACCGCAATGCATACGGTCCTGTGTTATGTGCTACCGTATTGGATATAACGTACTCAATTTTGCAGACCAGCAAGTATACGTTATCGTAATAATAGTGGACGACCAATTTTTGCCCGTCAGTTTATTTCGGTTTTTTAGAAGTTGGAAAGTGCTGACGGTCAGTGACTAGGACATAGCCCCCGCCCCCGTTTTTTTCCGGCTAGAACCGCTACTGGTAAGAAGATCTTAATTTTGAACGGATACTGTGAATAGATTATTACTTTGAAAATGGTCTTTACAGTATAATCTATATATATATATATATACGTAAGAATGTTTCTGCAAATCTTGGCTGCTGCACTGCATCAAATGCATCGTTTTCCAGAAGTTTCTTATGCAGCGTTTGACTGTACTATACAGGATCGATTCGATTTTTGCCTTTAAACGTGAAACCGGATCATATATCAGAGGGGGGCCCAAGCCACTTGGTCTAACCCAGTGGCGGCTCCACAGGGGGGCCCCGGAGGGGCCCGTGCCCCTATTGAGTGCCTCCCCCCAGTGGCCACCGCTGTTGGGACCCTATACTTAATACTACATACCTAACAACAAATGGTTGGCCCCCATGATTAGAAGTTGCGGCCCCCCCCCCACTTGCCAAATCTTGGAGCCGCCACTGGTCTAACCCTCTGTGCTTTGATCGAAATGTGCCCCAAAATAATTAACCCATATAAATTATTTGGAAAAATTCTCTTGAAGCTATATAGATTCTTATTAAGAAAGTCAGGGAATTAACTCTGCAGTAACGTAAATCTGTAAATGGCCCGTGCCTCTTCTTACCACTGAAGGGCCTGCCCACATAGTGGTCCATTTAACTTCCATCCGAGCCATACAATGCTTCTATGAATATAGGCCTATTATAGTCTGGTAGCCCGAATAAGATCTCACATAAGCAGTGCTATATATTTCAGTTGGAACGCACGAAACCGCCTTTCCCGCAGCTATTTTGCCAGATTCGTTTAAACTTTATATCGATGTGCAACATTAATAAAACATAGGCCTAATCACGCGCTTCTATAGCGCCGTACCTAATCGATGGTATAGCCTACTTCAAATCCATCCGCAAAAGACCAGGTCATTCCATGCAGTCAGTGAGAAAATGCGTGTTTTACTTTCGATCGCTTCCTTTTTCGGTGGTGACGCACAGATATATTCCACGTACTGTTATTCTATTAATATCTATAGGCCCATGGTATGCTTCGTACGACAAAACAGATGTCAAATGAGTTCCCAAACCTGTTTTTTCCTAGAAAAAAATAGCACTGCACATACTGTAAGTATAGTCTAAATTTTGAAGACTCGGGTTACGA
>CM030852.1:2084933-2242433 GCA_018105865.1 Metaphire vulgaris
GACTCATCACGTGACTCATCTCTCGGCATCCCTGTAAGTTGAGTCAGGCCACAATGAAATACAGGCCTTATTTGCCCCCATACCGTCTGGCTAGGGCCTATAAGTTGCAGATTATATATTGGCTGTAGATTTAACGGATTGGCTGCGTCTTATAGAGGTAGGAAGACCAATTGCCCAGAAGTCGAATTTATTTATGGCTGTGGGAAGCTCTTCTCAGGCACTTGAATTTTGTTGAATTTTGTTGAATATAACAGCAGGCAGGGGCGGCTCCAGGATTTGGCAAGTGGGGGCGTTGGGGTGGCAACTTCTAAGCATGGGGGCAGGGCAACCATTTGCTGATAGATATGTAGTAGTAAGTATAGGGTCCCAACAGGGCGGGGCCACTGATGGCCAGGCATTCAATAGGGGACACAACCCCCCTCCCCCCGTATCCCCAATGTGGAGCCGCCACTGACAGCAGGGCGATCCGACGACTGGCTCAGGATTAATCAATCCTCTCTTCCCACGCCGCCGTCTTTTCTGGAAAAGTGGGATCTTATCGGTCATGTCTGACATTCCGAGACAGTCTCAGACGAGACTTTCTAGTCTAGTTCTATAGTAGATCAAAGCATATGCCGAGTCAATGCATGGCGAATAGACTGAATGGATCGGCAGATGGGAAAGAAGATCAAGGGCTTTTACTAGAAGAGTTCAGCATGAACGAAGCGCCGGAAAGATAAAGGTCATGATCAGGGGCGCAGCCAGGAATTTGATTGTGGGGGAGGGGGTACAATGTGATTGAGGGGGGTATAAATCTTTAAAAACTTTGAAAATCTTAAAAAAACACATTAAAATTTTTTAAGTAGTCTGATTTTGGGGGGTATATATACCGATAAGCCCCCCGTCGCTACGCCCCTGGTTATGATGTTATGAGACTAAGTTTACGGTGTTGGGAAAATTTGCTTCCAAGATGAGAGGAGATGAAATGGAGCATTGGAATAAGCTTCAGGTGAGAAGATATTAGAGGGTGACAATTTTTGAAGTGAGATCAGACCAATTCACACTCCCACTGCGTTTTCTAAAAAATTATTACTTGGCACAAACTACTTTCTACTCTAAACCATCATCATCATCATCATCATCATCATCATCATCATCATCATCATCATCATCATCATCATCATCATCATCATCATCATCATCATCATCATCATCATCATCATCATCATCATCATCATCATCATAATCATCAAAAATTTTAAAATAATAACAATATACGGTTATTTAATTTTAAGCATCAACATTGATTAAAGGAATAAAGTTAATACGAAAAATACTAATATCGCTGCTACTATCATACTTATTACCCAATTAGACCAAGACCCAGTCAGTTGTGTCTGGCTGAAAATAAGTAGGTGACCACACTTACCTTACTACAGTAACACATATTCACACTACAGCCAGACATACTGACGCTATAAAACATCTGATTTGCTTACGCACTCCAGGTATTGTAAATCGAAATGCTCTTAAGTCCTAGGCCTAATATTTAGGTGAGCTCTTCAGAGTAGAAGGAGCAAAGCAACAGTGAGTTCACCTATCGAGATGACGTCAGCAATCTTTCACTGCACTCCTCAACCTCAAGCGCTACGCATATATATATATATCGCATATATATATCGCATATATATATCGTATATATATATCGTATATATATATCGTGTATATATATATATATATATATATATATATATATATATATATATATATATATATATATAGGCAGACGATAGACGATTCGCGTAATTGACTGCAGACGTCTGTGACGACAAATCGCCTGAAACACAAGCGTCATCCACTGACATACTTACTACGAGACGTTGTGAGTACACCGATTACAGATGGCCCCCGATGATGGGTGAGGGTCGGTAACCGGTAATCTCTGGAAAAGCGGGATCCCTGGGAGGAAAGGAGGAGGGGAAGGAGGAGGAGGAGATACTAGTAGAATTCCACGGGTTTTAAACACAAACCGCTGCGGCTCCATCCCATGTAGAAATGAGTTTACTATACATGGGGATCCTGCCGGTACTGCAATCCCCCTCCCCACCCCCACCCCACCCCCCATCCGCCAGGACTTTTCACGCAGCATAGAGATCCTCGCCAACGCATGGGCGCCGAGCCACTTACTTACTTATTTACGCGCATGTTTGCAATTAGAGACTGGCATACAAACTATGCACATCTAGGCTAATGTGCACACAACCAACACACTTTTCAGTGCTGTACGCTGTACAGAAATGCACAAACATACGCAAAAAACACGTATAGACTATTACAGTGAGTGGTTCAGTATTATGGATGGTAATGCTCTGTAATTCCATGGTCGTTGGACCGCATTTCAGGCTGGAAGGAATTTTGCGCGAGAGTGAGAAAGATTTGGGCGAGTCTTACACGAGAAACACGCATCGACCATCGACTTTACACCGCCGATGTCTGTTGATGGGCGAGCGATAATTGGTTGTTTGGTCTCTCAACTCGATTTTTTTTCCAGAACTCAAGAATTTTGCATCGGGGTCTTCAAAGTCAGTCACCGTATATTCCAGAATGCCTGTTAGCCTACTTTTGATTAAATCATTGGTTTACACAAGCGCCTCGTCTTCCAACAACAACAACAACAACAACAACATCATCATCATCATCATCAACAGCAATAATAATAATAATAATAATAATAATAATAATAATAATAATAATGACAATAATAATATAATAATATAATAATAATAATAATAATAATAATAATAATAATAATAATAATGAATTAATGTTTTCTAAACCGTTGGCAACAATCTCCCCAGATTTTTGGGAATTTTTAATGGGGAGAGAATGACCCATTTTCAAACACCAGTCTAAATACGGCAGTCTATACGTGAATCGACTTCTTGTTACCCTATAGTTAAGAGTTCCTGAAATTTACAACAGTGGTTCTCGATACTTCCATTCCGCTAAACTCCTCCCCCACTAATCCACTTTCCTTACCCTCCTCCTCCTCTTCCTCCTCCTCCTCCTCCTTCTCCTTCTTTCCCTCATTCTCGTCTTTTCCTTTCCTCTCCCTCTTGTTTTCGCTCTTTGAAAGCATGGGCGTACCCGATGTCGGCCGAGTCCGAACAAGCCGGGCGGAGCTCGTGGAGTGGGGGGGGGGGGGGAGAGGCTGTGGAGGGGGAAGGGGGCACATTGGGAATTTCGCAGAATTCAAGAGCAGCCGCCGCTGCTGCTGCTGCCGTCGCCGTCGCCGTCGCAGCCTCGTTCCAGGGGAACGTCTATTCATAGACATCGATATAAGCGCCGAGTCTCGAGAGCCTCTTCCATCAGCTGGAAGAACTCCTCTTTGCCACCCGGTCACTTCATTCTGCCGGAGTCAGTCGGTTCGGTGTCGGTACGCAGGCTCTCAGTTCACCCGACATCTTCTTCCTCTTCTTCTTCTTCAGCTTCAGCAGCAGCAGCAGCGACAGAAGAAGACGATTTTCAGCATCCAAGAATAATAAAGGCATCACCGTTTCTTTTCAGCTTTCGACGCATCATAATTATTCCAGCCTAACCCAGCATCATCAGCACCGCGGGTCCTGACATGGCAGCACAGTCGCAAACCTTCACGCGGACGGTGGTCGGTCCAGCCACCAGCACAAAGACGACGACCTACGAAACGCACTCGAGCTACGTGGCGGACGGGGGTTCGAACCCCGTAGTCACCCACTACCGTCCGTCGATCACGCCTCGCAACCTGGTCATCCAGCGGACGTCGGCCCTGGGCCCGGCGTCCGGGAGCTCGTCGCGGACCATGACCGTCGAGCGGTCCTACGGGGCCCTGAGCGCCGTCCCGTCGGGCGCCTACGCCACCGTCACCACCACCGGGGTGACGGCCGTCAAGAATTCGAGGGAGAGGGAGAAGAAGGACATGCAGGACCTGAACGAGAGGTTCGCCAGCTACATCGAGAAGGTCCGGTTCCTCGAGGCGCAGAACCGAAGACTGGCCGACGAGCTGGAAAAGCTGAAGTCCAAGTGGGGCAAGGAGACGACGGCCATCAAGGCCATGTTCCAGGCGGAGCTGGACGAGGCGAGGAAGCTGCTGGACGACGCCGACAAGGAGAAGGCGAGGCTCGAGATCCGGGTGGCTTCCCTCGAGGAACAACTGGAGGAAATGAGGCAAAGGTGAGTGAGCGCTCGGAATTAACTCCGTCTCAACTACTATTTCATCATCGTCACCATCATCGTTATTATCATCATCATCATCATCATCATCATCATCGTCATCATCATCGTCGTTATCATCGTTATCATCACCATCGTCATCATCATCATCATCATCATCATCATCATCATCATCATCATCATCATCATCATCATCATCATCATCATCATCATCATCATCATCATCATCATCATCATCATCATCATCATCATCATCATCATCATCATCATCATCATCATCATTATCATCATCGTCATCGTTGTGATAATTATATTCATAGCCTATTATCATCTATTGTCATTCCGTTATCATCTGTTATCATCTATTATCATTCTGTTATCATCTATTATCATACTGTTATCGTAATGCTCTCATCATAGAGTTCGTCCAATTTAAATAGCGAGATCTGAACCTCCAGAAACTACAGCAGAAGTTGTGCTTTCAATTTCCTTCTTCGAAGCCTATGTTAACCAATTACTAATCAGTATAAAGTAATCAGTATAACTTACTGAATACCAGTCAGAGACATTGCCCAATGGCGCCCCAGAAAGGAGGGGGCGAGTCCCTCAGAATAGACCCAAGTACCCCATTCATCAACCCATACGGTGAAGTGTCATAATTTACAAATAGAAATTCCCAGGTGGGACAAATATTTATCTAATCTATTTCGCTCAGCAAATTGAATTTCTCACAATAACATCCAGATATATCTGCAGATTCCTCATCTCCTGTAATAAATTCTCTAATTATCTTCAACAAAACCGAACTGCAGGTACTGCTAGGAACGAAACATAGACAGACAGACAGACAGACAGACAGACAGACAGACAGACAGACAGACAGACAGACAGACAGACAGACAGACAGACAGACAGACAGACAGACAGACAGACAGACAGACAGAGACAGACAGACAGACAGACAGACAGACAGACAGACAGACAGACAGACAGACAGACAGACAGACAGACAGACAGACAGACAGACAGACAGACAGACAGACAGACAGACTTGTTTACTAGATAATAATAATTGTTTTGTGTCCAACTGCTTGTTTTGGTGTTTGTTCCAAATTCCTTTCGTCTGAAGTTCTGAACGCCAGCAAATAGCAAGTAAAGCACTAACGTAGCCCTAGCGTTGCAGCTCAGCGCTATTGTAGCGCTATTTTCTTGTGCTTTCTGCTTTTCTGGGTGCATTTTGGATTCAACAAGGCACTGCTCTGAAACAATATTATTTTTCTGGATCCTAACATTACAAAAGCAATACAAAGTCAAAGTGGTTTTCACAGAGGTTCACCTAGCCCCCTAAACCACTGAAAACCTACTGCTGCTGCTGCTGCTGCTGCTGCTGCTGCTGCCAGTGACAGTTCCACGTGGGGGATGAGTGGAGATGCATCCCCCCACCGGACTTCCGGATTTATTTTTTTTTGCTTGTGAAACCTATTTTTGGGTAAAAGTCTAGTAAAACTAACTGCGAATAACCTTTTCGCGAATAACCTTTTCTGCTTGTCAGCCTATTTTTCGGTAAAAGTATAGTCAGATTAGGGATAACATTCCATTTTCCAGCCTTTTCCGGCAATGTTTATTGATTTTTTAAAATTGATTTTTCCCTTCTATTTTCATCCCCCTACCAACTTTCTGCGAATTCATTTTATCCCCCACCAAGAAATTCTGGCACCACCACTGGCTGCTGCTACTACTACTACTACTACTACTACTACTACTACTACTACTACTACTACTACTACTACTACTACTACTACTACTACTACTACTACTACTACTATTATTATTATTTGTATTAAACCGTTGCCAAAACTACTGGAATGTTTGTTGGTCTCTATCGGAAACGTAAACAAGCTTATCGATGCTGTTAATTTCTGTGGGTGTTGCAGTGAAACACCCAGTGGGTGGGGACAACGTTGACGGGGTGGAGATGGTGGTGATGGCGGTGGCAGGTGGGTGGTTTGACAGAGGGGGGGGTCGCCCAACCAACCGCACAGGATGCAATGTTGTACTGTATTTCACGGAGTGCGGAAAGGACTTGGAGCTATTTCGAGAACGGTAAAACGCATTGGGTAGAGACTGATGGCGTCGAGATGATAAAGGAACACAGAGTGTTTGCAGTTGGGCCAAGTGTTCTGTCTACGCCGATGACTGTAAAACATCAATCATCTTACTTACTTACTTACTCACAGCTTATTTATATACGAATGACTAATGCACTGACTCACCAACAACCCAAAGAACGCACAATGAGTCAAACAGGGACAGACAGACAGACAGACAGACAGACATGCACACGGACACAGAGAGGAATAGACTGGAATCTGTTGAAACGTTTATTTCTCTAATGATTCTTCCATCGATGTTAAGGGAATGCTTTCCTTTGAACTCAGTGACCCCGTGACCTCTGCCATAACCCCGATAAAATAACGATCATTATAATCAGTGCCAAGTACACTGTACTGTACATGATACTGTACGGTACCGGTATTTGATGCAAGGTACTTAGAGAGTCAATGAAATACATAAGCTATTTATGGGTGCATGTTTTCAAATCAACCGGGTTTACTACGAGATTTAGTGCAAACTCATGCCTATGATTAAAATAAATATATTTTTGGAGGTGTTGCCTCAAATTCGGAAAGAGGAACCCTGTTGGAAAACTGTGTTTGACCCATAAAATTAATTTCTAGGTGGCGGTCGAGATTTCTGGTGTTGCTTTGCGCACGGAGTCTTCATATCTTAATTCCAGTTCCTTTGAAACATCAAAGGGTCTGCAAAGGGCGTTGATTAGGGAAAGCAGGCGTCAAAGACTGGGCGAGGAAATTAGACCGTCAAAGAAACAGACACCCTGTGGAGAGAGAGAGAGAGAGAGAGAGAGAGAGAGAGAGAGAGAGACGACAGAGAGAGAGAGAGAGAGAGAGAGACAGACAGACAGACAGACAGACAGACAGACAGACAGACAGACAGACAGACAGACAGAGACAGGGAGACAGAGAGAGAGACAGAGAGAGACACAGACAGACAGACAGAGGGAGAGAGAGACAGACAGACAGACAGAGGGAGAGAGAGACAGACAGACAGACAGAGAGACAGAGAGAGACATAGAGAGACAGAGAGAGACGAGAGACAGACAGACAGAGACAGAGATAGGGAGAGAGAGAGAGAGAGAGAGAGAGACTGACAGATAGACAGACAGAACAATTGAACCCAGTTGACTGTGTTTCTGAGTTCTAAATTTAAGCACACAGAAATCAGAAATATGGGTCAATGCAAAAAAAATTGTCCGGACTTCAACGAACTGAACTGCGAAGGGAAAAAAATAGGCAAAAACCTACGCGAAAAGGCGGTAACCTTTTTAAAAGACGTAAGAAAACTGTTCCACTTTCGACCAAAACGAATCGACGCCGGCGATTTTAAAAGAAAAATCCGAGCGGCGACTGCACACAGACCGACGCTCCGCCCGACAAACCAGAAGAAGGGCGCGCGGCTATAAATAGAACCCGGGCGCAGAAGAAATTCTATTTCCGTTCAGACGTCCATCTTCATTCGCGGCTGAGGAGCGTCGAACGTCACGTGACCACCTACAACGTCTGCCCGAGAAAGATTCTTCTGTCCGTCTGCTCGTCTGTCCATCTGTCTGTCTGTCTGTCTGTCTGTCTGTCTGTCTGTCTGTCTGTCTGTCTGTCTGTCTCTCTGTCTGTCTCTCTGTCTGTCTCTCTGTCTGTCTCTCTGTCTGTCTCTCTGTCTGTCTCTCTGTCTATCGCTTCGTTCTCACGACAGATTTCGATAACGCCAAATGCAGACGCAACATCATCACCTGCCGTTGCCATGACTGCTACGCCGTTACTAGGGGCTACGAACGGCTGGGTCGCGGCCTCGCGGGCGAGGAGGGATGGGGCGGGGGTGGTTGGACACTAATTGGTCGGCCGTTGCTTAGCAGCTGGTCGAGGAATGCAGAGACTGGGGCCACTCGGCGCAGTTTTAAGTGACCGGAGCTGGAACAGATTAGTAAGAGAGAGAGGAAAGCAGCGCATTCATTCATTCATTCATTCATTCATTCATTCATTCATTCATTCATTCATTCATTCATTCATTCATTCATTCATTCATTCATTCATTCATTCATTCATTCATTCTTTCTTTCTTTCATTCTTTCATTCATTCATTCATTCATTCATTCATTCATTCATGATCCATCCATTTATTTATTTTTTAGTTCGTTCATTCATTCATTCATTCATTCATTCATTCATTCATTCGTTCATCCGTCCATCCACCCATCCACCCATCCACCCATCCATCTATTTATTTTTTTAGTTTGTTCATTCATTCATTCATTCATTCATTCACCCTGTGTTATCGGATTTAGTGTAAGTTAAGTAGACCTCCTCAGTTGTCTGTTGTTGTTGTCGACGGCAACGGTGTTTTTGGCGTTCGTTGCGGTTTCATCTGATCTTACTTACTAAACCGTCCAGGTGTTCCAAGGTTTCCGATAACAAGAACTTAGTGAGTAACTCTAAGCGTAAGCATAAAGAGTCAAAGACACAGCAAGACACGGAGACAGACATACAGACGCAGAGCTACACAAAGACAGGCACAAACAGCTGGAAGAAGACAGCGGCACAAACAAAGATTCACACACACGGACGAACAGACAGACAAAGAGATGGGCAGATTGATTGTATCAATCATGAGGTCAAATCTCCAATAAATTCGTATTTCACCAAGAAGTTATTTTCCCAATTAAGTTCGAATATAATCGAAAAATCTAATCGTTTAAAAATGGAAAATCTGCGTTCATATTTTACGCAGAACTTTATCCTACTCCCACCCCACCCTCCCCCTCCGTTCCAGTACATTCTTTTTAGAATTTATACAGCGCCTCTTGTGATAATAATAATAATAATAATAATAATAATAATAATAATAATAATAACCAGCAGCAGCCGACCATTAGCGAAGGCAACGAATAGTTCTGTCACGTGATCTGCCCACGTGATCTCTTCTCAGACCGGAACATCCGGTTTCAATTCGACAGATTCGGCGAGTTGCATTCCAGTGGAACGGTCCGGAGGAGAGAGGGGGCGAGAGGGGGGAGTGTTGCTAGGCAACGCACAGGCATCTGTTCTGAAGACATCTGGGGATATTCATGTGCGAGACTCGATTCCTTCAGGAAGTTTTCCCGGTTTTAAATCTTTCCGTCTCTAGACAAAAAGTTCCCTCTCTACATGTAATGCTCTCAACAAGTCCACAGTTTTTTATGTGGTTTTTCGTTTACAAAGCCTTCTGCTTCCTCGTCCTTATGTTTGTTTCTAGTTTTTTCCCCTCCCGTCTTCCTAGTTATCTTAGTTTTTTTCTTTTCTTTTCGGAGGGAAGTCCATAATTTTCACGTTCCATAAAACCGATTGTAAACTCAAACTCGTCTTAGATTCTAAATCCAGTTTCATCGCCTCTCTCTCTCTCTCTCTCTCTCTCTCTCTCTCTCTCTCATTCCTTCCGTCTTTCCCTTCCGTTGCCGCTTTGTTCTCGAGCGTCATCCTTCCCTCACTCCATCATCCACCTCTTCCCTCTTCTCTTCTCCACACGACGGGGAACGTGGTGGAGATGAGGGAGAAGGGAAAGGTGGACGGTGGTAACCATGGCAACGCCCTTGGCGTACCCGGTTCCTACCTACGCGATGAGTGGACGCAAAGGAATCCGGCGGCGGAGGAGGAGGAGGAGGAGGAGGAAGAGAAGAAGACGGAGGAATAGATGGAGGAGGAGGAGGAGGAGGAGGAGGTGGTGAAGGAGAGACAGGAGAACTTTTATCATCGATGATCATTCGCACATTTTGCAGCAAAGAGGCAAAGAAAGAAGAAGGGATAGGGAGAGGAGGAGGAGAGGAGCAGGAGAGGAAGAAGAAACCGGGAAAGGGAAGATGGCGAGGAAAAGTAGAAGTCCACACGTCTAGAAAACGGAAGCAGGAAGGATGGAAAGATGGCGAATAGGAGAGGAAAGAAGATAATATTATGGTCTGGAGTCATCTTCCGCCATTCCGAAATTAGACGTTACCGAGTTTCACCTACTAGCCCGAGGGTCGTGACTCAGATTAAGACCAAAGGTCAACCTGGTGTTTACTTACTTACTTACGTACTTACTTACTTACTTACTTGCATACTTACTTGCTTAGGAGGCGAAATGCCAACCAAGTCTTAAAAAAGGCCAAACAATATTAATAACCAATAGGCCTGGCATCTAAGTTTAGACAAACTATTCTCATTCTTATCTCTGTACTCTCCGCTGGTGCTTGTACGCAGGTCCATTATAAGAATCCCTAAAAAATTATAATGGAAATATTTCTATTAAAGCCCTATTCAGCCTAATCTCCTCGTAAACGTGTGACTGCACCCGTTAGCAGTTTTGACCGCGGAGCATAGAGTTTGATTTTTACTAGAACTAGATTGGTGTGCGACAGTGAAGTCGATTTTCCGCCATTTTGCTAAGTGCGATCACATTACCGTAGGACTCCTAATATAGAAGCCGGATCTCTAATATAAATCGGGCGATGAGGCCGGCTGTTTTAATCAACAGGACCCACTATCATTCTAAATTTAGCGAAATAAATGATGACGCCATGCACACGCATTTCCGAAGACGCAACCATAGTTATTTTATATGTCGCCATTTTAAACTTAGTGTTGCTATGGAAACCATTGCCGAGAGTTCGAAAGATTAAGGATATAATCGACATACACTCAGTGTTTAACTTACACTCCTGGACTCCGGGGGGGGGGGGAATTGACAAGGTCGGGGGGAGTCAGTTAGGGGGCTGCTGTTAGACTGTTAGTTGATGCTGTAAGCCAAAATTAATTTTCGGGGGATTTGAAATTTCCGGGGTTGGGGAAAGTGCTATTCCCCCCCGGAAACGGCCTAGATTAAACCCTGCATTCACTGCATGTAAAATGGCGGAAAGCTAGCTTCGCTTTCAGGTATACCATAGAGTCTCCATCTAGTGATTTATAATATAATTAAAGTCTATGGACGCGCGTCTGCGTGCCTGTATACTGTAGATTGGCGGACGCTAGTCGTTACCTGGTGGAGGAGAGGGAGAAGGTGGAGCGCCAGAATCAGCAGCTGTCCGACTACGAAGCGGAGATAAATCTGATGAGACGAAGAGTGGAATGTCTGGAGTCAGACAGAGACAAAGACAAGAAACTCATCGCTCAACTACAGAGCACACTCAACAAGACACGAGTGGTCAGCACAATTATCTCTAGCTATTTATCTCAATGCCTCTATGCACAGTATGTCTCTATGCATGTCTTCGTGTAGGCCTGTCTGTCTGTCTATCTATCTATCTATTTTCTTCCTTTCTTTCTGTCTGTCAGTCCTCTATCTGTCCTTCTGTCTTTCTTTCATTCTTTCTGCCCTTCATTCATTCATTCATTCATTCTTTCTTTCTTTCTTTCTTTCTTCTTTCTTTCTTTCTTTCTTTCTTTCTTTCTTTCTTTCTTTCTTTCTAATGTTGTCCTATAATTTGATTGATTGATTGATTGATTGATAAGGAAATCTTACCAATCTATACCTTACGATCACGTGACGTTAAATGCATTTCGCCCGTGGCGCCACCTAGTGGTAGACTCTATCGTTGATATTGTAATAATAATCAGGATCTTGACAACGAAACTCTCCTTCACATCGACGCAGAAAACAGACGCCAGACTCTGGAAGAGGAAATAGAATTCCTCAAATCGGTTCACGAACAGGTAACAAGAACTGCCTCTCAAGCGCCATCTCTTGTCAGACATTCTCTCTGATTTTACTCTAGATTGTCGAGGCATGATAACTATAGCGTCGTTGAACTTCTATAGCGCCGCACTAGTAATGCTCTTGGCATCAGTATAGATGATCGTTCCTTGATTTGAATCGTCTGCTAAATTCTTGTTTTCGGTTCTTTCTCTGTTGAATTCTTGTTCCGTCGTCTTTAACTGATGACTTCTTGTTCTCGGTTCTTTCGCAGGAGATGAAGGAGCTGGCCGCCTTGGCCTATCGCGACACTACGTCGGAGAATCGTCAATTCTGGAAGAACGAAATGGGACAGGCGCTGAGAGAGATTCAGCAGATGTACGACGACAAGATGGACGCCATGAGAGGAGAACTGGAAACCTTCTACAACCTCAAGGTATGTAATATACCACTCTTATAGAGGCCTACTACTACTACTACTACTACTGCTGCTGCTGCTACTACTGCTGCTGCTGCTGCTGCTACTACTACTGCTACTACTGCTGCTGCTGCTGCTGCTGCTGCTGCTGCTGCTGCCACTGCTACTGCCACTGCTGCTGCTGCTGCCACCACCACTGCTGCTGCTGCTGCCACCACCACTGCTGCCACCACTGCTGCTGCTGCTGCACCACCTGCACCACCACCACTGCTGCTGCTGCTGCTGCTGCTGCCACCACTGCCACACCTGCTGCTGCTGCTGCTGCTGCTGCTGCTGCTGCTGCCACCTGCTGCTGCTGCTGCTGCTGCTGCTGCTGCTGCTGCTGCTGCTGCTGCTGCTGCTGCTGCTGCTGCTGCCACTGCTGCTGCTGCTGCTGCTGCTGCTGCTGCTGCTGCTGCTGCTGCTGCCACTGCTGCTGCACCACCACTGCTGCCACTACCTACCACTACTGCTGCTGCTACTACTACTGCTACTACTACTACTACTACTACTACTACTACTAATAATAATAATAATAATAATAATATTAATAATAACACTATTACAAATAGTAATACTAATATTCTGTGGCGTAGCCAAGGGGGAGGGGTTTTGGGGTTAAACCTCCTCTTGGACGCCGACGACATTTTAAAAAAATGTTTCCATGCATTTTTAATTTTCGGACGCGGTTTTTAGGGTCAAAAAACCCGCCCTCTTGGGGCTGCTGACCAAAATTTTTAAGCGCCAAAGGCGTGACGACCTATTTTTTTGCTTGTCAGTATCTGAAAGGGTAAATTCTAGAAATAAAAACATAGGAAAGATACATAGAATGACCTTTTTGTTTGTCAAGATTTTTCGAAATTTGGTTACGGTCAAAAGTCAAATCCGAAACCCTCTTCCGGAAATCCTGGCTACGCCACTACTAATAGCCTAATACCATTACTAATACTACAGTAGAACCTCGCTATAACGGATTCTGTTATAGCGTATACTTTAGTTCTAGCGTACTGCCATGTACGGGCCCGTATAATGTGCTACTGTATTAGATGGTATTGGACATACACTGTAAAGCACCTAGTATGTAACGAACTGCATTTTGCAGACCCTCTACATGCGTTATAACGAAGTTCTACTGTATTACTGTTATTGCTATTAATAGCGCAATTTGCCAATTACAAGTGGTTTAGTTTATGAGTCTACCGCTATCAGTGTTTTATACAGGCCTGTTAGGAGGGGAAATTCTCCTCCAAAAAACCCCTCAAACCCCCCCCCCACAAAAAATTCCAGCACTTACACAAATTTTGCATTGAACTGTGTCTTTTCCCTTCCAACCAAGTCGATTCCGCCCCCCCGAAAGCCTCAATTTCGCCCCCCCCCCTCAAGGCCTGGAGTCTGGATAAAACACAGCATTTAGTAATCCAGTTCGTCAAGAGTAGAGCCACGACAACTGAAACATGACAGGGTGACAACTGCAACGGACATCGAAGAGGAATTGACGCCGATTGAGAGTGACGATCAGTAGCGTGCAGGGGAGGTAGAGGGGTCGGTGAGGCGGTGACCCCATGGGTCGACCAGATGGGGGGCCGCCAAAATTTGCTCGGCGACCTTTTTTGCTAGTCAAACATTTTTATCGACGTTTTTTGCTTGTCAGGAATTTGAAGTCGGGAATGGTTGGTCGTAACCCCCCTTCGGAAAATCCTGGCTACGCCACTGATGTTAGAGCATTGCGTCTGTCAGTTGTATCAGATGAGCGACTGTTATTAGATTAAATGGCCGCATTTCAGATTCAGGAATTTCGAACTGGAGCCGCCAAACAGAACATGGAGTCGACTCGAGCAAAGGACGAGAGCACGAGGATCAAGACTCAACTGACCGAATGCAGGGATAAACTCAATGACCTCGACTCCAGGGTAAGGCACATAACCAACAACAACCAACAACAACAGACAACAACAAAAAGCAACAACAACAATAATCGTTATCATAATCGTCATCATCATTCTCATCATCATCATCGTCGTTGTCGTCGTCATCATCATCATAATCGCTGCGTGAACATAGCATAGAGCCATAGACCATCGTCAGATTCTATGGTCTCTATTATTCCACTTGAAAGGCTCCACAGCGATTCAAGTACTTTACGTTTTAGATTTACATATTGTCCATAACATGAACTATAACAATAAGGCATAATCATCTTATGATGATGATGATGATGATGATGATGATGATGATGATGATGATGATGATGACGAAGGCCAATGTGTTATGATTACAGAACGCCCAGCTGCAGAGAGAACTGGACGCCATGAGGAGGGAGAAGGAGGAGAGGGAGAGGGAGCTGGAGAGTGAGAATTGCGATTTCAAGATGGAGATATCGAAGCTGAGAGCCGAGATGGAAGCCATTCTAAAGGAGCTCCAGGGAATCATGGACTCAAAACTAGGACTCGAACTGGAGATAGCCGCCTACAGGAAGCTGCTCGAGGGAGAGGAGAGCAGGTATTCCATCACCTGCATCACGTGTCAGGGCAACTTATTTATATATATAGCCTATAACACAGCGCATAACTAATTAATTTTGACGTCGTAACATATTACATAGGCCTACAGGTGTATCAACTCTGTACGCACACATAATAATAAAGATGATGATGATGATGATGATGATGATAATAATAATAATAATAATAATAATAATAATAATAATAATAATAATAATAATAATAATAATAATAATAATAATAATAATAATAATAATAATAATAATAATAATAATAATAATAATAAAAGTAAAACGTACGTGATTCGCCCAGTAATAGTAATAGTAATAATAATAATAATAATAATATTAATATTAATAATAATAATAATAATAATAATAATAATAATAATTCTATTTTGTTCGATCAATCAACCAACCAATCATTAAACCAATCAACCAACCCAGTATCAATCACTCTCATTTATTCATTCATTCGCTTATTTTAGCATCGACGGTATAGCAAGATATCCGTATGTGCGTCCTTTTCTCTCGGTCTCTATAACTGTCTGTCTCTCAGACTCTCACTCTCTATCTTTGTCTGTCTGCCTCTGTCTCTCTCTCTATGTCTGTCTACCTCTGTGTGTGTCTCTCAGTCTCTCTCTATGTCTGTCTGTCTCTGTCTCATTGTCACTGTATGTGTGTGTGTGTTTGACTTGTGTTGTTGCTAATTTGCATCGATAACAGAGACGGTCTTCGCCAGATCGTCGATAAACTGTCGGTCGGCGGAGAGCAGAGAATCCGCCAGGACTACAGCAGCTTCACCGGTCAATCGGCCTCATCGGCCACCAGCGGAATCGGTCAGTTGCACGGCACTTTTACGCCATATAGGGCCTACTCCATCGGATCAAATATCTCACTCATTCCCCTCTTTTCCAATTTCCCGTATATATATATATATATATATATATATATATATATATATATATATATATCTGTGTCTGTCTCCCTCCGCTCTGTCTGTCTGTCTGTCTGTCTGTCTGTCTGTCTGTCTCTCTCTCTCTCTCTCTCTCTCTCTCTGCCTTTCCATTCCATTTATCTGCCTATCTATATCTCTGTCTCATTCTTTGCCTCTCTATATCTCTGTTTTTCGCTCTTTCTCTTTGCCTCTATATCTTCCTCTTCATTTATCTGTCTTTCTATCTCTCTCTGTCTCTTCGTTATATCTGCCTCTCTGCCTATTTATCCCTCTGCCTCTGAATTTCTCTGCATCTCTATAGCTCTCTGTCTGTCTCTCTATTTCTATTTGGTCGGGTTCTGTCTCGCTTCGTCGTCTTAGCCTGTCCTGTAGCGCTAGAAAAATTAACGGGATATGTGAATTTTCGCCTAGATTCGGCGACGAGGGTGACCCAGGTGGTGAAGGGGGAGATGTCGGCGAAGACCACCTACCAGAGAAGTGCCAAGGGACCGGTGGCCATTGCCGAATGCTCAGCCGACGGGAAGTTCATCACTATAGAAAACACCGGCAGAAAGGCATGCAGACATTCATTCATTCATTCATTCATTCATTCATTCACTCAATTATTCAGTCAGTCACCAGAGGCGTAGCGTCCCAATGGCTACTATGGCTCTAGCCATGGGCGGCACACATGATGGGGGCGGAAAATTTTGGAAGCGACCTTTTTGTGTTTGTAGGGTTGTTGAGGATTTTGGCGAAGGGAAGGGGGCGGCAAAATGTAGAAGGGGCGGCAAATTCAGCGGCGACGACCTTTTTGCTTGTCAGCTATAGTAAGAGCAAATTCGGGCGGCGATTTTTCCAGGAGCCATGGGCGGCACAAGTGCACGCTACGCCACTGTCACTCACGCACTCACTCACTCACTCACTCACTCATTTATTCATTCACTCGCTCACTCACTCACTCACTCATTCGCTCACTCACTCACTCACTCACTCACTCTCACTATTTCACTCACTCACTCACTCATTCGCTCGCTCACTCACTCACTCACTCACTCACTCACTCACTCATTTATTCATCCACTCAGGTTCTCTGTTGCAGTTAATGTTTGCATGCTTTTGATAGTAACTTTCTGGTCTGTTGTTCGTTGATGGAAAGGAGGAAGAGATGAGCGGATGGAGGCTGAAGAGGAACATCGATGGACTCGATAAGTCGGACTTTGTCTTCGACAACCTTGTCCTCCCTCCAATTAGCAAAATCAGGGTCAGTGCCCCCATTTCTCCATTGACATCACTCCATCCTCACACTGTCTCTCTCTCTCTCTCATTTTGTAGGTCTACTTCTGTCTGTCTGTCTCATCTTGTACTTCTAGTTTTTCCCCGATCTCCTTCCTTTTTATCTTGGTTTCTTTCTTATCAGAGGCAATTTTGCTTCCGTTCTCTCTCTCTCTCTCTCTCTCTCTCTCTCTCTCTCTCTCTCTCTCTCTCTCTCTCTCTCTCTCTATATATATATATATATATATATATATATATATATCCCTCTCAGTGATGGGCAACTAACTAAAAAATATTAGTTAAACTATAACTAAATTTCAACTAAAAATAAGTAGTTAAACTTTTAGTTGCTAACTAACTTTCTAAAATAGTTAACTAAACTAAAAAAATATAGTTAAACTTTTTGCAACTATTTTTACAACTATTTTTCATGAATCAAGTATGTATTCATGAAAACAATTCAAAACATAGACGATGCTGGCAGCATCAACACGTCAGTCAATGAACCATTGAATTAATTATTCATTGCATTTCCCGCTTACCAACGATATCAAAGATCGTAAGTAAGTAAAAATACACTGGTCTCTGACCAAGATCAGTGATATATGGTGTTATCGTTGTCATGAAAAAAATTACCCAGAAAGGAATAGATAAAAAGGTACTGTAATTTCGGATCACCAACTAAAATTTTTTAGTTAAACTATTTAGTTATTAACTAAATTTTTTTAGTTAAACTATCATTTTAACTAAACTATTTATATTTAATTAAACTATGAAGCTAACTAAAAAAAGTAGTTAAACTTTTAGTTAGCAACTAATTAGTTAACTAGTTGCCCATCACTGATCCCTCTACTCCTCACTGCATGTCTGTAGATTTCGTGTAATTTTTTTGATAACATTCCATTTCTATATATTTTGCCTGTATGTCTGCCTGTCTGTCTTTCTGGACTCAGTTGTCGTTTTCCTTGTCCGGTTGTGTGTCTTCCTGCTTTCCTCTCTTCACAGCACACGCACACACACCCACACAAACACGGGCGCATTCAGTCAGATGTTTGACTTTTAAACACGTTTCTTTTTTTCTGTGACGCAGATTTGGGCGAAGGACAGCCGGCCCTCGAGTGCCCCGTACACCGATCTGGACTACTACGAGCCCACTTGGGGGGTGGGGTCAAGCATTCTTACGAAGCTCGTAAGCAACCAGGGAGAGGTAAGCAAATCTCCATTGCTTTCGGGTCGGGTCAGGTCAAAAGGTCATGCGTGAAGCTTGAGGCCATTTATATTGGTTCATATAATTATTATTACTACTACTACTACTACTACTATTACTACTACTACTTCTATTATCATCACTATTATTATTAGTAGTAGTAATATTGTTATTTATTATTTATTCTTTATTATTATTGTATGGCTGTTAACTCAGGTTATTACCATTATTAGTGATATTATTTATTATTCATAATGATAATGATAATGATAATAATAATAATAATAATAATAATAATAATTATTATTATTATTATTATTATTATTATTATTATTATTATTATTATTATTATTATTGCATGGCACGCTAAGCCATTTACAAAGTAAGAATCGTAAGTGAGAGCAATTAGTAAGGGGCAAACAACTTGCCCAAGTTTGCTACACAGTGGCTAGGATCAGATTCGAACCCTCTACCCTCTGATTGTATGACGAGAATCATACCACTACTCCACTGCGCACCCTCAAGTAGGCTACGGCATATGTCTTAAATCGTATGCAATATTTCCAAAACTATATAATTATTATCAGAAATAAGAAGAATATATATATATAACTAATATATATATATATATATATATATATATATATATATATATATATATATTTACTAACGAATTACTTCTTCATTTCAGGATCGCGCGAGTCATGTTCAGAAGACGACCTACTCGTAGAAAACCGGGGGCGGTCCAAAATTTACATGTCGGCCATCGATTCTATGCTCACAGCCAGGCAGTGCCTTCTTAATACTGTTCTCCTCAAGTGCCCGAACTTTTAACTAAGATCGGTTGAAAAGCTGCTACAAGACATCGTGTCGAGATGCATTATAAACTTATTATACTCAAAACTAGTTCACCAAAAAAACGAAGATGTCTAATTTTGAACACGTGATATTTTGTCGTTTGTAGATGCCTAAATAGTATAACTTATACAAGACGTTTTCATACATGTAGAGAGCTTTACTCTTTAGAAACTGTAATTTATTATATATATATAATTATTGGGTTTTAGCTGAGTTAGCCTAATGTCGAAGCCGAGTTTATAACATGTTTCGTCGACATAGATTGTTTCTATTCGGAGTTTTTCTTTAACCCCTTTACTGGGAACCCCGGATATATCCGTCCATTTTACATCGAGTTACAGTTAAATAAACGGTTAAGGGGTTAATTATATCGCCTACGAATAGGATTATTAGCACAACATTTCTTTTCAGTAGTTTATGGCGTATGCAGGATTTTCGCTCGGGGGGGGGTACGAGATATTGGCATAACCAGGGTTACGGAATATATAGGTTGAAGGCACACAGCGTCATTTTATAGTAAGAAAAGACAAAAAGCAAGAAAATAACTTCCTCAAGGAGTTATTACCAGAGCCGTAGCTAGGGGGTGGCAAGCCGCCCCGGGCGCCGACCGGTGGGGGGCGCATTTTGGATGTGAAAAAATAATAAAAAGGGCCGCCGACTAAAAAAAGGTCATTACCGAAATTTAGGGGCGCAAAATATAAATCTTGCCCCGGGCGCTGAAAACCCCAGCTATGGCTCTGGTTGTTAGCACCTCCAATCTGTTCCAATCATCCTCCTCCGGAAAAAATTCTCAACTGTAATACTCAAGACCACGTTAATTGAGTTAATTTAATTAATTTAACCCATTTACTGGGAACCCCGAATATATCCGTCCGTTTTACATTGAGTTGCAGTCAAATACACGGCAAAGGGGTTTTAAATCCAAAACTTCGTTATAGCGTACTTAGGGGTCTGCAATATTTAGTATGTTATATCCGAGGTACGTTATATCCAATACCATCCAATACGGTAGCACACCACATGTGACCGTACATTGCGGTACATTATAACTGGATATACTTTATAACAAAGTCATATACTGTACACTGGTAAAATCAATTATTCCATTCGGTTCCCGCACTTATCCGTTCATTCCTTCACTCAATCATTCGTTTACTCTAAAAACTACAAGTGTAGAAACAATAACAAAACAAAAGCACAATTACATTAGAAAATTGTTTCCAAACTTAAAATTCTAATCATGAAATCTCCTACAGTGTCAAGTCTATGTTCGCAATATTATATATATATATATATATATATATATATATATATATATATAATATTTATGTAACGCCGATTTTCCACATTTTATAGTTTACGTACATGGGTCCTTGCTTTTGAAAACCTGTCCTACGTTGACTAGAAGAAAGGCAACAACTGCCCCCACGCAGGATCCTATCTGGGTGACGCCCCCGCACCACAGAAGCGCCCTGGCTCCGCCCCTGCCAGACAAAATGGCGGCGACGCTCATTTTCGTGAAAGAAAAGATGGCGGTCAAAAGAGAGAAACTGGAAACCTGAAATAGATAAAAACCTTCCACTCTGTAACTGATCAATCAATCGATAAATAAATAAATAAATAAATAAATAAATTAAATAATAAATCTGTCAGTCAGTCAGTCAGTCAGTCAGATGCTCAGTTAGTCTTTTAAGAAATAAAATGTGAACATGTTAACTAATCAAATTTAACTTTGCAGTCACGTGACCACTCACTGCGAGAACGGCGCCGATCACGTGATCCTGCATCGGAGGGCGGGGACTGAGCGCGGCGAGGGCGATCTGGTACCCGGCGAGGGCGGCGCCGACGGTCGCCATGGCAACGCAGACGCCGGCGTCTCTGACCCTGACGACGAGTCCCAGGAAGCAGGCGACGGGATTGGCGAGGACGGCCAGACGCACGGCCAGGCTGTAGGCGAGGCTGCCGTAGGGGAGGCACGCGAAGGACTGGATCGCTGGCAGGACGCCGTTCGACAGGGCGTTGACGCAGGCGACGGTCGCCAACAGGGCAACCGACTCGGACCCGAACGGCGAAAAGTTCGACGGGGCGACCCCAGCCCCTGCCCCGCCCCTGGAGTCCGCCGGTCTCGGCGTGCTCTGATACGAGGACGAGGAGGAGGATATCACGTGATTCTCGTCGTCATGGGAAAGCAGCGACTGTGCATCGGAGTCAGTCCTGTCGATCGCCACCTGGCGACGACTTCGATAGGCGCGGAACTTGGGGTGGAAGTGGAGGAGGGTAAAAGCGACGCCCGAACAGCACAGCAGGGCGGACAGAATTCCGAAGAAGATTCCGACGGAGAACCGAGGGGGTCCGTAGAGGGCGACGACTTCGTGCCCCGTCCCGGGGTTCACCGTCTCGTTGACGCAGTCGGGGTCGCCTCCCATGCCCTGGACCAACCCGAGCGCCGACGGCACCAGCCCGCTGAGACCCTCGCCGACGTAGAAGGCGGTGAGGTACGGGGCGGCGTACTGGGCCATGTAGGGCAGGAAGACGACCGACGAAGTGCAGTCGACGAGGGCTAGAAAGAACGCCAGTGCCAGAAGCGCGGTGGCGTGCTTCCCCGCTCCACCGCCGACGACGATGGTCGTCGTCTTGTCCCAGTGGAAAGCGAGCAGGAGGCAGGAAGCGAGACCGATCCCGACGATGGCGTACACGACCACCCAGTCCCGGACGCGGCCCGGAGCAAGTCTTCCGGCGACGGTGTACATCAAAGGCCCGACGTTCGCCACCTGGATGACGACGACCAGGTACGATGGAAGGGTCCAGGACTCCGGCAGCACGCCGATCATGAGGGGGAGTTCCACCCAGACGGCGTTCAGACCGATCCAGGACGACGAGGCGAAGACGCAAACGGAGGCGAAGACCGCAACGGAAATCCCGCGCCAGAGGTCATCCTTCGGTCGATCCATTCTCACAAGGTCACAGGGTCACGAGGTCAAACGCAGGGTCACGAGGTCAAACACAGGCGCTGTTAGCCGTAAACGAATTCAGAACAGATAGCCTATCTACAAACAAAACAACGAAAACTGGCTCATAATTTTATTAATATCTAAATTTCGTGGCCGGACAAATGTCATGGGGACAAAATGTCACGAGTTATAGTGTTAGGGTTACAATTTGTCCGCTGACATGATTTTGTCCGCGGACATTTTGTCCCTATGACATTTTGTCCGCGGACATTTTGTCCTAGTACACAAATTACGTCCCGACAGGCACTGGCGTACCCAGGGGGCTCGTGGAATTTGCAATTTTGCACAACATCGCTGAGAAATTGTGGGGAGGGGTAGGTAGTGTGAGCAGTGGCGTAGCCAGGATTTCCGGAAGAGGGATATGTACTACTTGCCAAAATGTCAAAAAAATGGAGGACATTTCAAACTTTGGGGAAGGGGGAAATCCCCTCCCTCAGAGAAGGTCTAAAATAAACACTGCCAGTACAGTGTTAGGCCTACATACAGTATGTTCAGTTACACTGCCGAATGGCCTAATTCTGTTCTGCAAAAGTAACCGCTGTGAATACTGTAACTCATGTAATTAAGGCACGTGACTAGTTTTAGTGTAATATAGCGAAGGTTCATAATCATAACGATTAACGAAGATTCTTTCTTAATAATCGTCACAAGATAAGCCTACTGTATTTTAGTCCAAATGTATACGACCATTCAAGAATTATACGACGTTAATAAAATTCTGTCCGAAACTAACCTATACCAAATATAACCCTTGTTTTTCAACCTTTGAACCCTCTGTCTGCCCTGGGAAGATCTCCCATAAGCTCCGCGACCATAAGCCCGACAGTTATTATAATATTGTTTACAAAACATTTCCGTAAACGTTAACACCATGGATGTATTATCCCTGGAGACGGCATTACTTCATACTTCATGTCGGTGAAGCCGACTATTTGGAAAATTCCCAGACGGCAGCCACAGTTTGAGTCTAACAAGATGGCCGCTAACCATGGCTAACAGCCTACGCGCTATTTTTGGTCTACGCGCTAAGTGGTTTCACGCAGCTTTGGTTATAAATGACGTAATGCCGTCTCCTGGGATAATACCTCCATGGTTAGCACCATTTCTCGCCCAGCATCGACTAGTATATCGTTAGAAGTGCATAGACTATTAAGTTTCGCTAAACCTTACATTGAGAAAAATGGCATGTTAAAATATTTTACATATTTTGTATTTTTGAATAATTTTAGAGAGAGGGAGAGAGAGAGAGAGTCGAACCCAGTCAAAGATTTACGGAGACATGGACTCTTTTCTCTGCACAGCGCTATTTTACGATCTGACTGGCAATCGGTAAGGTGTCGTCCACAAATTACGTCACGCGAATTTGGCACTTTTTTGACCCCCTTATGTAACGCGACGTCACAAAACGTCGGACCCCTAAAATATGACGTCACAACGGGCCGAACCCCCATTTTCGTCTTCCGAAAAGTCTTGACAAGCAAAAAGGCCATCCTTGCAATGTATTTTCCTCTCGAAAAACCCTGACAAACAAAAAATAGGTCATTCATAATTTTTGTATTTTTTCCTCTCCAAAATACCTGACAAGCAAAAAAAGGCCAGACAAGCAAAAAGGTCAAAGGTCATGACCTAAATTTTTTTGCGTGACGTCACATTTACGCACCCCTCCCGTCGTCACACCTCGTCACAAATGGCCGGACCCCCTAACCGCGTGACGTTATTTATGGACGGCCCCTAAGTAAAAGCTCGTGAATTTATATAGCGCCTTATTTGCGGTATCGTAGTAGCTAGCTGCCTATTCTTATACGCTTTAATATACCCTCGAGAAAAATACAGCCTACCTAATTTATTAGCACGTATCTTTGCAAAGGTAAAATATGCATTCCACGTATTCCATTGACGAGGCCACCGCGGGGGGAGGGGGGAGATCTCCTATTCTGGATGTGACCAGTTAAGGGGTTTAGCAAAACCTAATCTTTTTGGGGTGGGATGGGGGGGGGGGTAGCACGATCGAAGAGAATACCTGTACATGAACGTTCGAAAAACCACGTGACGACCATTTCTTCTGGTCTCAGATTTTTGAGAAAATATGTCGACGCGCTCCCCTCCCCCTTATTCCGGATTCCTGGCTACGCCACTGGAAGCAATCACCTACATCTATAAAGGCAGGTGAAACCTTGAAAACTACCTACGAACCCCCACCTGATCCGTGCATTAAAACCTTCGCAAAATACAAACTCGAACAATACGTCTAGACCTATCGTTTCCATAATATACTGCGATCTTGACTGAAAGTTCCAAAGACGACGCCAGATAAAACAGACCGAATAATTCTAAACAGAGGTCCTTGTCCTTGAGTGGACCTACTCGAAGGGCTGTTGGAGTGTCAAAGGTCACGCGATATTTGTCGCAGCAGTCGAAGACTCGAAGTGTCCGAACCGAGCACGTCAACGAACTTCTGCAGACGTTAAATTTGCCCCCTCGAGTATCAACTTTCAAGGCCATTCTTACGATCCGGATCTGTTTGTAGACCGCTGCCTTGACCCATCAAGGTAATCAGTTTGAACCGGCAATAACAAACCACCGAATATAGACTACGATTTCCCAGCCATACGGGGCCAGGGTTATTTCTAGGATTATCAATTTCGGGTGTCGGTAAATTCTGGGGGTCCCCCAGGGTTTAATCTAGGCCGTTTCCGGGGGGTTGCCCTTTTTCCCCGGAAATTTCAAATTCCCGGAAATTTTGGCATACTATATCAACTTACAGCGTCTTATCAGTCCCCCTCCGGAGTCTAGATTAGCCACTGGGGTCCCCTGCCAAAAAGTCTGCCAAGCAAAAAGTCATCCATAGCTGAAATTGGGGTACTGCTTGGGGTGTCGGTCTGAAATTGGGGTGTAAAAATATCCCTGCATAGTCCCTATAAGCCAGTGGCAGCTCGGAGATGATTTGCAAGGGGCGTTGGGGGTGACAACTTCTAAGCATCGGTCCAACTAGTGGCTTAGAACGATTGCACTACAAAATATGGGGGACGTTGGGGGAGGGGCAAACATTTAACAAGGGGCAAGGGCCCCTGGCCAGCCGCCTCTGCTAAAATCACACATGGCTGGAGCCCAAGTAACTGAGGGGTGTATGGTTCCTTTAACTACCAAACGTCTCAGTCATTCTATCTTTTCAGGGCGTTAATCCGTACCATTAACGCCTTGACCCCAGCTTAACCCGGAAACAGATAAACCAAAGTCTACGAGGGCAAAAATCACGGACGTGGGTGTGCCGTGGGGTCAAAGTTGACGCGTGCGCAAACAGGGCAAACAAACGGCCATTGAACCCTCGTTACCCTAGTACAAGGATGTCGCCCGCTTTAGGGTAACAGGGTCCGAAGGATTTACATTGTGCACAATGGATACGACACATGTATTACCTAGTAGATTTATATAGCGCTCTCGTATATGTAGTACCGATATACCATATACAGTACCAATAAAATCGATATCACTACTTATACAAAGCAAATGAAGTTTTTATTTGTTTACTGTTCTTTAATAAAATTACATACATTTACATAAATACAGAATAAGCTAATACAGCTAACTGGAATTTATAATTTATATGGCGCCATTGCTACACGTCCAAATATATTACAAGTGATCCAGTCTTTCACATTAAAATCTGGAAGATGACAGTAACCGTGGAAACGGTAGCCGATAGCAACACGACCATAGACACCAAAGATGATCAGATGACACTTGTAACAGAATGTTGGTGCTCTCTCTCTCTCTCTCTCTCTCTCTCTCTCTCTCTCTCTCTCCATCATCACATAAGGGTAAAACATATGACCACGATGTCAAAACATCAGCAAATACGAAAATAAATATACAAACTAAGAACCAACGCGCACACACCTATGTATAAATATATGCATGCATACATTTTAAAATTAAAAATAAAAAGTAGTTTTAGACCTAGATGATGAATAAGAAACAAAAATACGACACGCGCACGTTGAAAACCATATAGATGGGCAACTCTAGCCTTAGGAAATTATAAAGCCGACATGTGAAACACATCATAGAAAATAGTAATTAAATGAAATACAGTCACCTGGTCACATCATAGTTTCAACGGCTGGAAATTTTTTTTACCGTGTAAGAAGTTCCTTCGGACATTCTTTTACATCAATCAACTCAAATGAGCGTAAAGATAAGTAAAGTGTAAACATTTTGATTACGACAGAGAGGATACACAAATTGGTTTCGAAATCACAATAAAATGAAATCAGATTACACATTGCACTAGAATCCAACGTATACGTGTACTGTACATTCATACATCGTAACGCAGACGATGGTTTTCATTTGCACTTTTTGTTTGTTAAAACAGTCACCTCAGTGATGAAGTTTGTTGTTATTAATTGTCACAACTCTCAAAATCCAATATTAAAATCCTTGAACATCCCACATGAGACATTCAGTTCAGGATCATCCAAAATGGCTGGCACTTCTATTGGGAAATTCTTGTGCGCTCTTTAACCCCTTTACTGGCCATTTATTTGTAACATAATGTAAAACGGGCGCATATGTGCGTCACGGCCGGTAAAGGGGCCAACTAGCATGGGAGAAGGCAAAACTGGAGAAGTGGCAATCTCCCCAACCACTGGTCTAACTCCCATATATGCCCCACCCCCACTGCTCCGGAACCACCAATGTTCAACCATTTAATACCACACAACCTAAATAATCACCTGTGTATGAAGTGAACAGGTTTGACCAGGTAAGCACGATAAATAAAACACACCTGGAAAAAGTACAAGCAAAGCGAAACTGTCTTCAGATACCGTTTCCAATAGATGTCGCCCGAGGAATAAGTTTTTTCCCTACGATAGAGCTAAATAAAACATTTCCTTGCGCTACATTACACAGAGAAACAGTGTAGAACTGATCGGAAATTACAGGGCGGTGCAAAAAAACCGGACTAGCAACATTTAAGTTTGCATTTAATACGGTCCGGTTTTTTTTGTGCCACCCTGTAGTAATGGTTCTTGACGAGAAAATCCACGAGGTGCACATTTTTCTCAGATGCCGGTCTACGCAATTTCGCACTTATCCGTGCTTACAAGTGCCTTGAAATTATGCAACGTAAGAAATTAGCACAACGCAAACCCATAGCAACAGTGATCAAGATCAAGGAACACGATTACCATTTCTTAGCAAGGTTTTTTGATCGTTAACGGAAACTCAAAAATCTTGACAGATATTTCATTTCAATTTTAAATACGGTACGGCGCGTCAACACGCGCGCGCCGCCGCCATAAATAAATTCCACGAAATGTAACTCAAAAATTACGCCCGAAAGAAAGACACGCAAAATAAGAGCACGCCGATTTAAAATACGATTACACTGTAACATTATTATGCCGGTAAATTCCTCAACAGTAATTATTTCACGAATAACAAGGATGCCACATTTGCATTATCCGAGTATCCAACGTACGATACACAAATGTTTCTGCGTACACCTGAATGAATAAGAACAATATATGTATCATTTAGTTGCATTGACAACAGATGAAAATTCCTCTGAAATTTGTCACCAAACATTTGGTTCCTGCTGTGACGTCTTCACGACTCCAACTCCGCCTCCGAGGCGCCGGTAGTTCATTCCGCCGTACAGCTTCCAGCAGTTCTGCTCCAGGTCGTAGACCTCGACCGTCTTCAGGTAGGTCGTCCCGTCGAAACCTCCGATGGCCATAAGCTGACCGTTAACTACTGCCAAACCCACCTAAGAAACGAGGCAAAGAGTGAGATTACACAGCAAGACTGTAATGTGAATGAATGGATGGGTGGAACATGGTGGTTATCACACAGGGCAGACCCTACTGAACCACTCTAAGCCCTATTTATTATTATTATTATTATTATTATTATTATTATTATTGCATAATGGTTATCACACAGGGCAGATCCTACTGAACCACTAAGCCCTATTAATTATTATTATTATTATTATTATTATTATTGCATAATGGTTCTCACACAGGGCAGATCCTACTGAACCACTCTAAGCCCTATTAATTATTATTATTATTATTATAACCGTTGCAAAAATGAAATCATCTGAAGAAAAAAAGCAATCAGTAAAAGCAATTCACTGAACATGAAACTCTCAAACCACCAAAGCGACTGCTATCTTACTTACTCCGCTCCTCCTTGACGTCATCGCTATGACCGGTTGCCACGTGTTTGTCGCCGGATGAAACCGTTCGGCACTGCTAAGCTCCGTTGCGTCGTCGCGACCACCGACGGCATAGATCATGTTCATGTAGACAGCGACACCCAAGTGCTTTCGCCGTGTGCCCATCGGCGCGACCGACACCCAGCGGTTCATCCGAGGGTCGTACCGCTCCACTAGGTGCAAAAAGACAGTTGCGCGTGTACGAACTACGGAACAAACAGCATCAAGTACGGTAATACTACAAGTCCTGTTATCGACATCATTTGCACGGCCACACGAGCGAACGTTTGCTCGAACCTGTGTTGAGGGGGGAAGTCCCATCGCTGCCCCCGACTGCGTAGAGGTGCCCGTTGAGGACGGCGACCCCGACCCCGAGACGACGGGTACTCATCGAGGAGACCTTATTCCACCGATTGGTCTGCGGATCGTAACTAAATGAACACAATATACGTCCATTTTGTAATGTTACAGTAAAGTGTAATAAAGAACATCTGTAATAACACGGCGCCTTTTGTATTTCCACTCAGAGGTGCGTTTCCGGCTTTAGAGTTGCACTTGATAAGCAAATGAGACTCTAGTCTTCACAATACGCTGAACGTGGGAGTGAGAAGGGAGAGGACGAAGATAACCTACATAGCGTAACAACGGTAACACAACATATGAATCTCTCTCTCAATTGTCGAGTAAAATGACATTACCAATCACGGTGACTTGACATCGGACGCAATAGTTTCGACACAAGCAACCCAACGAGAACTTAAAACTGCTCTCTTTGTTCGTAGTTACCCAGAACATTGATCGTTGTAGAATATACTGTTTGTTTTTTTAGTTGCAAGGTGTCCTAGTAGTACTTGTATGATATGCCACCATAATCAGTTGATTATTACTATTATTATTTTTTTTTATATTATTATTAACCCAACCATCTCCCATAAATGCAAACGCCAAGCTAGTGTCTCTAGCAATGCGATCACATCATTTTACTGTAACACAACGTAATCCAACAACGCCTTCATGTCACAGAGATGGAAAGATTACGGACAGTGCAGTTTACCGTTCTACGTAATTCAGACACGAAACTCCATCCTGGCCGCCGACCGCATAAAGATATCCATCCAAGACAGCGACACCAACGCTCGTACGGCAAGAACTCGTGGGAGCAACATCACTGCTCCATTGGTTTGTCTGAGGATCATATCTGAGATAAACCAAGCATCAAATAAAGATGATGATGATTATGATAGTAGAAGTAGTAGTAGTAGTAGTAGTAGTAGTAGTAGTAGTAGTAGTAGTAGTAGTAGTAAGAAGAAGAAGAAGAAGAAGAAGAAAGGCAGTGCCAAGCAAGACAATATCTTATACATTCAAAGGATAAAACTCAACATAACGTTTTACATACTGACTAAGACGCATACCGTTCTATGCTGTTCAGGTACGACTGTCCATCGTGACCTCCAACCGCGTACAAAAGGTCGTTGAGTACCGCCACTCCCACGCCGCACCTCCGCTTGCTCATCGGGGACACCATTCGCCACTCGTTCGACTGCGGGTCGTACCTTTCGACACTGGATATCGCATCACCGCTACACCAGCCCCCAACTAGCAGAACATTTGTTTACGAATGTTTTAACATGGAAAATGATTATGCATATACATATACATGCATACATATAAATGACAAATACAACAACTACTATCAAAACTACTTGACACTATAACAATCTCTAGTACACAAGGCAAGTACTAAAACTTACCGTACTAGAGGACAAAGAATAAAAATACACAGCAAAACCATAATGTGAATGAATGGATGGATAAAACATAGTGGTTCTCAACACTGTTATTATTATTATTATTATTATTATTATTATTATTATTATTATTATTATTATTATTACAGTAGAACTTAGTTATAGCGTACACTTGGTTATAATGTACTGCAGTGTATGCACTACTGGATGTTATTGGATATGAAGCTCATTATGAAGTGCTACTGTATTATTATTATTATTATTATTATTATTATTATTATTATTATTATTATTATTATTATTAAACTAAATGCTGAATAATATAAGCCCTTGAACACTTGAACACAGCACAACATAACATATTACCACTCTAGCAACAACTACAGATGGCAGCAAAAGCACACAATGAGGATAAACATCTTACAGTGCAACTTGTGCACCAATAACAAAACAGCGCACACTGACTACCAGCCGTCGTACGCAATGCAAACGGCGCTGGGGCACTCACCTGCAAAGAGGACTTCCCCGCAGCGGATCGGTTTCCTCGGCCTGGTCCTCGGGCCCTGCATCAGGGGGCGCTCCTGGGGCAGCAGGAGGTAGTTCTTTGCCTCGTCGACCAAGTCGCGACAGACGTCGTCGCTTTTGATGAGCAGGTCGGAGCCGACGGTCCCGACGAGAAATTTCGGCGTCATCAGCGGCAGGCGCACGTGTTGCAGGACCTAAGTTCCAAGATACGCGCGCGGAATGGCTACCATCATTGCCATTGGTGTAGCCATGTAGTCACGGGGAGGAGGGGTATGGGAGGGGGACCGAGCCCCTATTCTGTTAGGCTGGCAATGGTTGGGATTTGCGCAAAACTATTGAGAACATTTTTGGGGGTCGGCGGCACGATCAAAGAAAATACGTGAATGTGAGAAGAACTGCTTTTTATGCTCATCTGAGACTCTAAACGAAAATTTTGGCGTGCCCTCCCCAAATTCTGTTACCATGGCTGCACCACTGACCGTCGTACGTCATTAGTAATTTCCTTATATTGTGAAATGGCTAATACAAATAAAAATGGAAGTAAAAATTTAAGATCTCCTAATAAGATTTTGATGAAAACCATACAAAAACAGAATTGAAAAGCTCTAAAGATTGAAAAATTCCAAAACCCTATCATATACAATTTCCGATTCTGAACAGTGATATGTTCTCAACATAGACAAAACTGAAATTATCAATCGTCTCCAAAAGGTTTAACTTTTGAGACCAGTTCCCAACATATCACTATCATTACCTGAAAATTAATGTAAAGTAATATACAGGCTGGCACAAAAAAACCAGACTATATTAAATGCCAAACCTAATGTGACTAGTCCGGTTTTTTTTGCACCACCCTGTATACGTAATGTAATAGTTTACCGTAGGCAGGTTTTGGCGCCTTTCGTTGACGTTGTACCGTACCCACGCCATGATCGCACTGAAGACAAGCTCCTCTGTCTGAACGTTTAACTCCTCGCTCGAGATTATGTCGACAAGTTGGGCCACGGGTAAAAGCAGGAACTCCTCACTCTCCATCACCTTAAAGAATTAGTAAGAAGATAGAAATGAAACAATTGGAGTAAATTTGAATGTAAAAGTGAGGCCCAACCACTATACCTTCCACTTCTTTATGGTGGCCTCTCAAAAAATGGGTGTGGTAGGGGGGCAAAGCCTAGAGGCATAATAGAGGCTTATGCCTATGAACGAAAGAGCCAATTAAAAAACTTTAATTGTAATAAAACAAATTTTTAACGATATAATGTGATAATTAAAACACTAATAGACTCGTACGGCCGTAAAATGTTGCTGCGTATATTTGTCGGCTTTCCGCAGCAATTCTCGGCACGCGTGCGTGTCCGCAAATGCCCGAATCCCGAGACAATTTGTTGGGTCAAGCTGCTTCTGGAGGAAATCACAGCAGACGTCCTGAATTTCGGCCAGTTGGAGCAGACAGGCGGCAGGCAGGAGGGTCTGCACGTTGCCCTCTTCGACGACGATCGTCGACGTGTAACAGAAGTCCAGCAGCAGTTCCATCGCGTTCTCGTCCACGTCTCGTATCGTGACCTCCGTCTGCCGGCTCTCGGCCAGCTCCCCGGTAAACATGGCGTGAAAGTACGGGCTGCACGCCGAAAGGATGACGCGGTGCCCGAAGATCTTGCGCTGTCCCACATTCAGCACGACGTCGCACAGTTCGCGGTGCTTGCGCAGGACGTTGATCGACTCGAGGGTGTGGCGCGGGTGCTTCTCGGAGTTATACATCATCCGTGCCTGGGAGGGATTGTCATCGTAGATGTCCATTGGAGTAACGCTCATCGAGGCGCTCATCGTGCCAGTTACTTGGACATCTCAATAAAATAACCAATTAAAACTTCAGTCAATCAGGAGTCTGTTAAAAAAAGAACAACCAATATGCACCTCATTTTTACAACCCTCAAGCGTTCTGGTGCATTTTGTAATATTGTGCTGTTAGGCGGTGGCGGCCATTTTCCATGGTTCATTCAGTCTTAAGGATTATCCAACGGCCACGGATATCGATCTGCAATAACTATATTCCAGCCGAGGGGTCAAATTCTCATGCCTTTCTAGGGGCGCAGTACCTCTGCGTACCCTCTCGGTGGTATACTTACGCAGTATCAAGGCTTCTACGAAGAAATGTGCTGTTGATCGTCCAAGTAACGACTTCGATGGTCTACGGTATGCGTTTCTATTGTCGGGTCAAAATTTTCCATCGATTATTTACACGAAATATGCACAAATACTGCGATACACTCTTCCATTAAACTCAACAGGAAGGCAAACTCCTCAAGAGTCAAGACCACATCATGACATCAAACACACGCAATGGCTAGTTACTTATATGGCGCCATATTTATTCACATGCCTGGAAGTGTAAATAAGCATTGTTTCAAAGTCAATATAAATCTTCAACCTATATAATTCTATTAATTTAATTTTTAAGCCATAGCAATTATCAATGTGGGTAGTATGACTGAACTATCTTTTGCAGACAGAGTCTAATTTAAATTATAATCTAATCTCAAACCTTAATGGCGCCACTTCATAGAGCACAAAAGCATCAGACGATGGACACACGAGATCAAAGTCATTCAAGATCCAGGTCAAATCCAGGGTAACCGTCGGGACTCGGGACAACAAAGTTTTATTTAAACAATAACAATTAAATTTGACAGTCTATTGTGGATGGCACGTGTGCTGAATGGCACCCCCAGACCCCCCATGCTAGCCTACCCAAATATTAAACTCTAAATCCGCCTATGCTTATAATCTATTATTATAATTCATTTTAATACCCAAGAAAATAATAGCGCCACATAACTCACTTGATAGAGAGCACCGCTTATTGGTTTCTATGATTTGTTAAAGATATCAGGGTGATTTAAATTAGTCGAATTTTAATCAGAATAATTATATTCTTTTAATTGCTTTACCTATTAGCTGTTTGCAGGTATTTTTAGCGTAATCTATCCGTAAGTTTAATTTTTTTTATTCTACACGCTGTAAAGCTAGTCTTAACAACCTAGCCTCACTGCCCTTCGGATGTTGACTATTGCCTGCCTGATCTCATACCTTTCCTATGGCTATTTTAAGAGAGGCTGAGTGCCTGAGAATAAGCGGCTACTGTTGTGCTGCTTTCCAGGGCGCTATATAAATCCACGAGATTTTTACTTTACTTTACTTCATGTTTCATGATCTTACAAGCCTTAAATACTTTTGTACATCCATAGACCCTCAAACCTATGATTTGAGAAAATTATTGCAATAAGTTTGTTGGTTGACCCTGTTTAGCGAGTCTCATGCTCTGCAGTTATGTCTGTCATGCATTCTGGTGTATTAAGATGTTAACAGTCCTTATTGTTGTTTGCGCTGAGTGTTTTAAGTTACTAAAGTGGTTTACATACTTATGTGAATTATGTTTATTTTAAATACTTGTTTTTTGGAATTTTTTTTAATGTAAAAGCTAAAGACAGGAGGTTAACAATGCTGACAAAAGCTGACAGACTACGCTTAAAGAAGCTCTTCTCCAAAGCCATTCTGCGTCTTTGCAAGAGCAACCTTCGGCATAACTCAGAATTTCAAATCGAGGCCATGATCGGTATCACTTTCGGCGACAGTGACGTTGCATTGATCAGCATCAACGAAATGGTTACAGGTGACGGTGAGGCAAAATCACAGATTTGTGACACCGATCGGGACCTAGTTGCAGAGGAATTTGATTATCAAGAGCCGGGAAGCAAGTCGTTTGGAACTGCTGAAGGTCACCACATTGGAAATGAGTCTTATGGGGATGACCTTGATGCTGAAAATTCTGAAATGCGCTGCGCAGGCGGAGAGACTTTCGGTCCTGATGCAGCGACTGCACGTGAGGATGTGGAGAATGGAGTCGGTTCCGGTCTGACCGGTCAACATCTCTACGATGATAAGATGGTGGATGACGGTGAGCATAAGAGAACTGGTGCTCGCATTGCCGGATCAAGGAAACGGAAGAAGTCATTTACGGCTGGTTCTGAGCAGTTTTCCAAGAAAGAGTTTGATCGCGAAGCTGAAGACCTTGTTGCAGTGAAAGGTGAACCTGGTATTAATGAATATGGCAGCCGTCTGGTCAAGCCGCGATCTCCAAGCCAGAAGGTTCTTAATCCAGATGCGGATTTTCTCTCTTGTGGTGTAGACTCTAAAAATCAGTTTAGTTCTTGGCCGAGGAAGAAGAAAAACGTTGGACTGCAGTGTGGTCGAAAAGTGCCAGGTAGCAAAGAAAAAGGCGCAATGATTGCAGCACCATCAGCACCATCGGCACTACAGTCACCTGTAAGAAGTGTTTGTACGCTACTTTTGTCATCTTGGTAATGTGCAATAGCTTACGATATTTGTTCACTTGAAAAGATAATTTGTGGCAATTAATAATTGTAGTAGTAATGCAATTGAGTTAAAATTCCATGTACCTAGCATAATATACAGTAGCCCTACCATAATTCAACATGACCCTTTCCCCAAACAATGTCTGCTCAACAGGGAACCAGTTGGACCCAAACGACAGCGAGGAACACAGGCGGCTCCAAAGGGGGGCCTGTGACCCCCTATTGAATGCCTGGCCCTCCCGGTGACCCCTATACTCATAGTGCACTCATTTTAAGCAGCTAGACTTGTCCTGGTTTATGAAAAAAAATAGTTGATACCCCGTGCTTAGTAGTTTAGTTGCCAATGGTGAGGGAAATATGGTATTATTTTTTTCTAGACTTGGACTGTTAGTTCTCAGTGCACAATAAATGCTTGGTGGTTGTTGCGGTAGTTTTGATCTGTTTCGTTCTTCACTTTAGGCGGATCAACGCCAGTACCTGGATGAACTTTGTCGAGGCCTGGTCCAAGATTCTATCGCTCAGAACCAGTTTTCCTGCCACCTCTGCAACGTAAAGCTTTCCAGTAAAGGTGCGCTCGCCACCCACATCAAGGGCAGTCACATCGACGCTAAACTCTATCCGTGCGACCAATGCGACCAGAGATTCAAGTGGCCGATGCAGCTTCATCGTCACAGGAATTCTTGCCACTGTGCTGCCTAAGTTTTTTGACGACAGTTTCACGAGAACAGGATGTAAATTCCACACAAAATTGATTTATTTTTGTGCTTTCCTATTGGTTATGCAAGTTAAGATGGCCGATCGATTTTTGTTGTCTTATTACTGGTCATCGGTTTTGTACAATGAGATAGTTATCTCAACATACTCACTAATTGAATTGTTCTTCTCTTGCAAGATGATGCAGACTTCTGAATACAGTTTAGTAATTTTATATGGGACATTTAAGTCAGTGTTGTGTAACTTTCTTTGTTTTACAGGCTTTTTACTGGTAATTCATTATGTTTATTACCAAGTTTGATAGAACGGCAGGAAGTTTTGTTTATTTAGCAGTAAGTATCTCACCATAAGCACGTGGTTTGTTTGTTCTAAAGGCAATGCCTTCATGTTAAATGGTTTAAAGTACAAATCTTGTAATTCTTTGAGCTAGAAATTAACTCTATAATTATATATTTATGACATAATTTGTGATAAATATAGAAATTCAGACATGAGAAATTAATGGTTCATATTATATTAAACTTTTAAGTGGTAAAGAAAATACTGTAACATAATCACTACATAGCATTCACTCTTGCTTCTGAAATATTTGAATTTTTGTGTAGAAAATTGACAGACCAAGTCACCAAATGTTTGTTTAACATATTATTCTTTAGCATCCACTATTGCTGGCACCTCACAGGTTGTTTTGGGACATTTTAAAATTAACTTTTATAATTTAAAGTAATGTTTTGATGGTAAATTGTTTGCATGTACGTCAAACATCTAATTTCCATTTTTGTTTTTATTGGTTCTTGATATCATAAGGTATAATTACTAAACGTGGCAATAACCATGTTAAGACTTTGATGTCAATTAAAAGCTATATTTAGTTGTTCATTTTCCAATTGCTTCTGTTGGTTTTAAATTTGCAATAATTAATATCGAAAATTTGTTGCAAACGCCATTTTTAACCATTCCACTGATAAGATTTTGTAAGTGTTAAACAGAAGAAACATTTACAATCATATTTGCGTCACAGTTGATAAGCAAGGCTGTTCTAAAACCTTTAAAAAGTTAAAATTAGACATTTTGTTGCTGATATAAATGCTCAACTTGTATAAATACGAAATAAAAGTCTTCAGTAATAAAAGTCTTCAGTCAGGCAAACCTATCAGAAACTCCAGTAAAGTAAAGTAAATAAAAGAATTAAGATTTCATCACTTATGAAAAAGGTGAAACCTAAAATTAACGAAACTTGCCACAATTGGTGAATCTAAACACAGCTACAGAAGATGTACGGTAACATTACTTAACAACAACTCGTTCAAATTGTATTTTGTTTACTTGAAGACAGCAACTGATAACAGTTAATCAACTTTATATGCAAATTGTTCGAAAATATCAATAAAATACGCTGATAATGATTCAGTGATAAAATACAGTGATAAGAACCAAACAAACTGAAATAAACCAGCCTCCAACCTTATCGTAGACATTTAGACAATTGCTAACTATGGAAGATATAAGTACATCAGCTTGTTCACAAGTACAGTTTCATATGCTAAAATTGAAAAATGCATTGAATGCAGGTAGACAAGATTAGAGTGATCAGCATAGAGCAGGGCAATAAATATCGCATCCTTTCCAGCGTGTCAACAACCTTGAAAATAAACAAGGAGTAAATATCGCCATGAGCTTCTCACAGCAGTCTAACATCCAGAGAATTAGGCATGCCTACAAATCTTCCTACAGATCTTTGAAAAATTGGCCTCACCATCAACAAGCATAGACTTCATTCAAACTTTGCACCAGGGACAATTTTACACCCCCCCCCCCAATTTGAGGTCGACACCCCCAACATTTCCTAATCTAACAATGGCATGTACCCTAAATAGCCCCCGAAAACCCCCAACTTTATTTCTCTGATGACCTTTTTTGCTTGTCAGAATTTTTCGAGATTTGATAAGGGTTTTGGGTTTTTTCCTGTCAGACTTTTTTGTGGGATGACTTTTTTCACACTTATTCGGCAGAGACAGCCAAATTTTACCGACACCCCGCCCTCCCAATTCACAATCCTAGAAATAACCATGCTTTGCACACATCTTGTCTATCTTCGAGATCATTGTTGTGATAATTAAGTGTCAATGCTAGAACATTGGCAGAAATGATGTGCAAGAAATGAAATGATGTGAATAGGTGTTTAAACTCTGAGATAACAGACAACATAAAGTGGCTGTAAAATTAGAAATTTAAGCAAACGCTTGAATAAAAACAAAACAACATAACAGCCCATTGAAATGTAACAGCTAAGCCTCAATGCCCCTCTGAAAGTCTGACCGCAAGCCAGCCAGATTAGGTGCTGGCAAGACATTCACGAAATACTGGGTTCTGAAAAGATTGGAACACGATTATTTCAAATCCCGTCGACGGTTTCGGGGATACCTCGCGACGAGTCATACCGGGGAACCAGTCTTCATCTGGTCGATGAGAATGGAACCAGCTGCTTCCATGTCCCACCTGCTCTTTTCCAGGAGCGCCTTGCAACGCTCTCGGGTGGTAACGCCCAGTCGGAAGAGCTGCTCCACCTTCAGGCTCTGCACCGCGGCGTCGACGTTCCACTCGTTGGCGGCGAGGGTCCTGCGAACCTCGTCCTTCTGGACACCCGGCAGGTGGCGCTGCACCTGACGGACACACCTTTTCATCTCTGCCTCTGTCACCTCGACCTCCGAGTCGTAGAACGTCGAACTGGACTTGGACGAACGGCCGGCGCGACCTCTACCGGGAGTCGACCTTTCAACTTTCTGGAACAGGTTCGGACCCTGGCTTAGGCCGCAAACATCGGCGTAATTGGAATTAGACGAAGTCTGGCGCGAAACAGAAGAAGTCGCAGAATCGGGACCGCTTTCTGCACTGTAACCGAACACTGGTTTGTACTGCTTTGAGACCGGTTCCCTGCCGTTCGACTGACCGGTCTTGTAGTTGAACGGCCGAACCTCGGCGGTCAGAACGCTCTGACGCGCTTCAGTCTTAGCATGAACGCCTCCTATTTCGTTGGAATAATTCGAAACCTGTTCTCGTTCAAACGACGCCCAGCTGGAAGTCATGGTGCTGCTCTTTGACGGGTAATCCCGCGCCGGAACCGGAGGTACGGAATCGAACGACTCGTCGGAACTTTCGATGCAGACTTCGTCGTAAAGAGGCCGTCTCGCCAGAGCATTCGCGGGATCGACGGAGATGCCGTTACTCGAATTGACCTTCTTCCCGCCTCCGAAGTCGAGAAGCGCGCTGTTCAACCAATCGAAAGACTTGTTTGAGTTCTTTTCCTCCGTCATCCCATTGCCGTTGAAATTCAATTTCTGTTCCAGGCTGTTGCACACGGCACCAACTTGGTCGGAGCTTGGCGCCGGCGAAAACCCATCGCACTGGTCCTCGGCCGGCGGAACGGAGTAGTACCGACTTTCCGCGGAAGAGCCGCTAGGAGGAGGAGGAGGAACGACAGATGTCTTTGATGGAGCATGGCTGGGAACGCCGGCACCCAACCAGTGCTGGGACGTGGTTCCTCCGTCGTTGTCGTGCGCCGGTCTGAAGCAGTCGGCCGCGTTGCAGTACAGCGCCGAGTCGGACCTCTGCATCTGCGCGGCAAGATCTTTCTTGTAGCCGTTCGGCAGGTCATTGAGCGAGCTAGTAAGGTCGGCGGCGTCGAGAACACTTTCGGGTTTCGAGGGGGAAACGTCCGACAGAACGCTGGCCTTGGACGCGCTCTTTCCGGACGCGCGTCCCGCCTTGATTATGTCCGACGCATTGCAGTACTGCGACCCGGCCGTTGCCGCCAGGTACGGCGAAAGCTGCTTGACCTCGTCGCTTACGATGAACGGGTCGTCGGGAATCCTGCTCCTCTCTCCGATCGGCGGAGGCAAGAACTCGTATTTCTCCGCGATGGAGTCGTCGAATATCGCCCAGCTCTTGACCGGCTCCTTTTTACCCTTTTGCGATCGGACGGCGGAGTTCGCGACCTTCGGGTCCTCGCTTACGTCGACGAGGAGTCCTTCCTTGACCTTCGGCACGGCCGACGACGTCGTCGAGGCGGCCTTCTTAAGGCCGCCCAACTTTTTCTTGTGACTATTACGAGACCGGAGGGACCCGTCATCGAGTATTGCGCCGTGATTCGTTGTGCCGGAGACTTGTGCCGCGCCGTCCGCTTTTGCCAGAGATTTCCACGACGTGCGTTTAGCGGCGCTCAGTAGATTGTGACCGTTGACCGGTTCTAAAAAGATCAGCAGAGAAAAGATAACAGAAACGAAATAATAATAACTATATTAAAATACATTTAATATGCAAAATAGCACAAACAAAAACCTTCTCTGATCCAGAAGTGGCAAATAACTTGAACTCCAAGTAAAAAAGCATCCAGTGGCTATACCTTGCACTCACATGCACAGAACTAGAGGACCACTTGTATGTATGTATGTATCTATACTGGACTATTTATATAGCGCTTTAAGCATAGCATAGCCAAAGAGAAATGTGCTTTACAAAGGGTATATATAATATACATATAATAATAAGTATAATAATAAGTATAATAATTATAATAATAATGTACATATTAATAATAATACATATAATAATAATAACACCATTAATAATAATAATAATAATAATAATAATACATGTAATAATTAATACATATAATAATATACATTTGTTGTGCATATAATACACAACAAATTTGTTGTTGAATGATCGACCCACAGAGCTGCGATTAACTTATAAGAAACACGTAGAAAACAAATGTAACATGCATGAAAACAAAGGAAAAAATGCTTACTCTGCATTACCACACTGGACCTAGAAGTCTCTCCATATCCACTGATGTCGGGTGGGTCCATTGGGTTTCGCAAATAAACTCTACAACAGCAAAAACCTTTCAGCACCTCTTCTACCACCACCATCACCATCACCACCAGCACTTAATCCACAAACAATGATGAAAATATTTCTAAGATTTCTGATTAAAATATTACAAAAAGTTAAGCACTAACAGTTTAATTACAATAACAATTATTGAATATTATTACATGGTTGTTAACGCACATTAAGTCATTCACCGAGTGAATATATACAGGGTGGCGCAAAAAACCGGACTAGTCACATTTTGGTTTGCATTTAATATAGTCCGTTTTTTTGGGCCACCCTGTAGTATATAATAGTATAATCAACAAAAGGACTAAGCCTTCTTTGAACAACAGTTTTGAGTACTAACTCGTCTATGCACGCCGGATCGCCCCACAGATTTCCGCTGCCATCCGCATGTCCGGTGTGTATAAAGCTGTTCTTCAGTGGACAGCTTATGTCCAAACCTACACACCCACACATGCACAACCCCTATACTACACGCACTTTTAAGGGTACATCCATATAGTACATATGCACTGAGGGGGGCTGGATTTAGGAGATTCTGCATATGTACGGTGTGCAAAAGGGGGAAGGGTGCTTGAAAATATGCCTGTTTTGCATACGTATTATATGGATGAGCCCTAATTTATCAGTAGCCTAATCAATTAAAATTAACTTAACTCTGCTACTATTATTTTGTCTATAACATAGCTATTAATTAATATTAGCAAGATACCTACTAGTGGATACATCTTTCTCTTATGGTAGCTTTTTTCAATTCTCATTTTAATTTAAGTAAAATCATATATCTTGATTATAGATATACCTTGTACCACTTATTATCATTGTCTTTTTTCTGTTATATTAACATTACATTACATGTTATCAGTAATGAAAAATGATTCTTATATTCTGATATTTAAAATAATCTATGAAGCACATTCATTTTAATTATTATCTTATAATATCGATGATAAATGTATCGTTTGCTTTCCATATTTAGATGCATTTCTATAATTAAGGATTAATATTGACGAATAATCTTTCTACATAAGCATTATGTTTAACCCTTTAATCACCTTACTTCATTCATGGATGCACTCAAATCGTCTTTTACTTAATCCAGCTAAAACTCAGCTCATCTGGTTTGGTACTCGAGGTCAGCTCTTAAAAATTGATCATGTGTCTGTGAAGTCTGCCTTCCCCGGCCTCTCTTTCTCCTCCTCTGTCCGTGATCTTGGTATAATTCTTGACTCTGAGTTAACCTTTATGGATCATATTAACTCACTTTGTCGCAGTTGCTTCTATCATCTCCGCCAGCTTAGAGTGATTCGACGTACACTAGACATGCCATCTGCTTCTACTTTGATTCATGCATTTATTTGCTCAAGGCTTGACTACTGTGGTTCACTTTTTGCTGGTCTTCCATCGGTGCGACTTGATAAACTCCAGATGGTTCTTCGTTCAGCAGCCAGGGTGATTGCTGGTGTCACAAGACGTGATCACATTAGTGATTATATGACGTCTATTTTACACTGGCTGCCTTATCCTGCTCGAGTTGAGTTTCGTATGTTGAGAGCGGTTGCACTCTCTCTTTATGGTGCCACTCCATCTTACCTTTCAGAGCTACTCCATCCCCTTAGCTCTATCCCTGGTCGGCCATGTCTTGGTCCACAACCAAATGGTTTCTCAGTGTGCCCCAAGGCACGAACTTCCATGTTCCTGAAGCGAGGTTTTGAATCAGTTGGCCCTATCCTTTGGAATGCTCTTGACGCCAGTATGCGTGGCTTAGCAACTCCTAATTCTATGGCCCTCTTTTTGAAACGACTTAAAACTTATCTCTTTGTTAATATACAGTAATTTGCTGTGGAAGCGCTTCTGAGTGATCTTTCAGAAGAGGCGCTATACAAATATTTTGTTACATTACATTACATTACATTACACCAATCCACCCCAACACGACCATAAAGTATTCTATGAAGTTCTGAGTTTTTGAGTTGGAAAAATAAATGTCTGTTCATGATTATCAGAAAAGAAAAGGATCCACAATAATAGCAGCTACTCCTGTGAAATGCATGCAAGATTATTTTAATTATCAATACTTGAAATCTTTCTTAGGGGGTCCACGTTCGCCCGGGGAAACTGCCCCAGCTCACAAGTCCTCCGGTTCTGACCGTACCACCAGAAGCACTCAGGCCTACAAAATAACACAGCAGAATACTTTGCTAGACATGCTGATTCATGAAACAGTACAGTACCAAACCCAGAATAAGATCACTAATACATAGCACTGATCAACAATACCAATACAATACAATACAATACAAGATTGCTTTATTAAATCAACCTTGGCAAAACACAAGGCAAAACATAATACATAATAATCATAATACATAATAATACATAATACATACAGTACCTTGTGCATCTAATACAAATCAAAAGTTATCGGAAAGGCAAGGCAACTAACTACGAAGAACCAAAATGTTACAGATGACTACAGACGTAAGAAGAAAAATTCCTATATTATTACATTACTAGTAAGCTCAAGTTGTTTTTAAAATGATTGCCTGAACCTACTTTTACGTAACATACTCACTGGCCATCGATAATTGTTATGGTGTCACCGTCTTCGATCTTCAGCTTTCCATATTCTTCCTGTTTCATGACAGCCTTCATGTCTTGAGGGCGAACCTGATTGAAAAATGCACAGAGAATAATTCTCTTGTATGTAATGTAATGTAAACGTATTTATAAGAGCAACTCTTCCTGGTGGGCACTCAGATGTGCCCCCCCCCCACTACAATCACTAGATTCACAACTGGATTGTAAAGACAACATTTAAATTTTCATATCAAAGCAAAAATCAACCCTATGAGTGAACTAATTACTGTAGTTAATTGAAATATTAATAAAAGTTAAGTGTTAATAATAATAATTTAAAAAAAAAATAAATAAATAAAAATATTATAATAATAATAATAATAATAATAATAATAATAATAATAATAATAATAATAATCATCATCATCATCATCATCATCATCATCATCATCATGAACAGTTTAATTAGTGCAGTGATACAATTTGGCTTCAAATACCAAGACAGTTCCACAACAACAAAATTAGATCTTATTTTATTACTCTATTACTATAATCTTATTACATTCAGGACGTAAATGCAAAAGTAATTTTAATTTCCAATAACTTTTGACATACATTTGATACGTAAGGTACGTATTACGTACTAAGTTTTGACCTTGCGTTTTGCCAAAGTTAATTTAATAAAGCGATCTTGTTTTGTATTGTATCTGCAATAGTACAAGAAAACTTTTCTTATAAACGACGACAGACAGACAGACAGACAGACACACGGACAGAGAGAAACTGAGATTGACGACCAAATTGTATCGTACTTCACGCAGCAGTTCCTCCAGCGCGGCAAACGTCGGCCGATCCTGCGGCACACTCGCCCAGCATTTCAACATCAACTGGTAGACATCGAAGGGACAGCCCTTAGGCCGGGGAAGTCGCTCCTCCTCCTTGTCAATCTTCTGAAGTATCTGATAAATAAAACAGCACAGGCAGCCTGTTTAGTCTGCCCCAGAATTGACCGACAAAACCTACTTCGGGAAATTTCAACCGGCTGCACTCGTAAAGCGTTCTTCTTCTTCTTCTTCTGCAGACGCAACTACGTTTTGACCGCCTCACCTGAGCTCCACTCAGCCCGACCCACGGCTCCTCGCCGAAGCTGAACATCTCCCACAGAGTGACGCCATACATCCAGCAATCGCTTGCATGCGAGAACTGACGCATCTTCAGGCTTTCTGGAGCACACCTGCGGAAAATACCACGGACAACGACATCACAACCCAAAATCTAAGCTTACGTCAAAACCCGCTTTCAAATTCAAGAAACATAGAAATGTTAAAATCTGGTAGAAATCCACATCAAAAATACAGAGATAAACACAACTGGACACATTCGTAGGCCTTTAATACCAGCATTACATTCTATACGAGACCATTCACCATCTGGTTTTCTAGAGACAGGAAAATGGAACACAAAAAAGACTCAACTGCAAATGTTACGAATGCCAGTTAAGCATTCCAGCCGCTATATAAGCTGTTTGAAATGTGTCTTCTTTTGTCTGAAGGACAAGTTAGAACATGTTCTAATTAGGCACAAGAGAACTAGTGAGCACGAATAATTCTGATTGGCCAATAACCTGCCACCTGGCCGGACAACACGATAACACTAACAGATGGACGAGTAACATAATACATGCTTGATTATACAGATAGAATAGGCATCCAACACAGTGTTTATTCTAGGCCTTCTTAGGGATTTCCCCAAAGTTTGAAAAATTCCCCAAATTTTTTTTGATGTTGGCTGGGGAATGTAAATTCCCAAACGTGTGGAAACACAAACCTTGCCCCCAAACATTTCAAAATCCCCCAATGTCAAGGGAGCTAGAATAAACACTGATCCAACGTACCATGCAAGCGGCACTTGCTTCTGTTCGGCCATGATGTAGTGGTTCTCCTGACTCGGTAGAGCTCTCATCAGGCCAAAGTCTCCGATCTTCACCTGCTCAGGCAAACGCGAAAACCAGAAACAACATTTCACATCCAACGGGGCATAACAGACGCATACAAAGTTCTAGCAATTAAATGGTAAAAGTAAGAAATAAAGTAAAGTCCTTCCTGAGCTCTCAAGGCTAACCTCAAGGCTCATAGGGCGGCGCTGATCTCCGTTTCCAAGGCCCTCAGCCAGGTGACTGGTGCAAGTTACATGATACGGGGCCAGTGTTCTCACACAACGCGCCTGTTTACTACGCAGATTAATCTGCTGCTCAGTTGCCATCACCGTCTGACAAAAGAAGGCTTAGTTGACCTTAGGGCTCCCGCAGGTTTCGAACCCACAACCTTCTGCTCCATCGTCCAACGTCGTTACCGTAAAAGCATAATGCAAGAAAAAATATTGTAATATTTCAAACTACATAGAACTTCTATACAACCGATTCGGTTATAACTCACTCAGATATAACGTACCACAATGTACTACTGCCCAACTTACCTCAGGTATAACGCACTGATTTTTACAGACCCTTCAAGTATGTAATAATAAAGTTCTTCTACTGTAATGGAAAATTAATTCCATACCGTTTCTAAGGACGCCAGCAAGATGTTCCTTGCTGCCAGATCTCGATGTATGAAGCGTTTTTTCTCAAGGTACGCCATTCCAGTTGCTATCTGGGTGGCGTAGTCAAACAGTGTCGTCACCAGGTACGAGTGACCCTCGGTGCGAAGCCGGTCGATCAGCGACCCGAGCGGCGCCAACTCCGTCACCTTCGCACAACAAACAGCACAAGGTCTAATTTCCTTAATAATAATAATAATAATAATAATAATAATAATGATAGGAAAATCCAAAACAGTACCCAGTGCTTTTCTTCACAGTGGGAACGCATGGGAACGGCGTTCGCAAACCTCTTTTGCCAGATTCGTTTATATAGTGATATGCAATAGTGCAAGAGGGGAACACATGGTAATAGCATTTCCACACCTAGTTTTTCCTGATTCTCTTATATATTGACATGCAATAGTGGTTTTTCATCAGTTGCAACTGATCACTTGATGAGCAAAACAGGTCATCACCACTTTTTTTACAGTTGATGAGCAAAAATCTCATCATCAACACTAAAAATCTCAAAAATTTCAAAACTTTCCATGGGGGGCCCGTAGGAATCTCTCTCAACGGCCCAGGAGATGCATCTCCGAACCTTTTTTTTACTAGGAAAAAAGTACCGACAGTATCCAAAATGCAACAAAGAATAAAGAAAAGACACTGAAGCAACATCTGGAGCCCATTATTATTATTAATCTGAAATGTAGCGACGGTCAAAGAAAACGATTTCACGTATGCTGACCATCATCAGCGGAGACGAAAGCACGACCCCGTATAGTTGTATGAGGTTCTTGTGGTTGAGGATGTGCATCGCGTTCACCTCTTTCACGAAATCCTCGAAAGCACCGGGGAGACTAAGGACGTTGCTCTTGAGGATCTTGACGGCCACTGAAATCTGAAGCAGGACAGACAGATCCATCCAAGTAAAATTTCAATAAAAGTAAAACAAGAGAGACAACTAGGCTTGTTGTCAAGACTCAGCAGTTCAAGGCCGAGACCACGACCAAGAGCCTAAAGACGTCAAAGACCCAAACTCAGGCTGCGGTGTCTCAAAACTGAGACTTGGGTGTCCAAGACCAAGACTTGGGCGTCCAAAACCAATACTGAGCCTCAAAAACTGAGACTCCAGTCTCGAGAACGACAACCCTGCTGTAAACCAAGATCATTACCACATTCAAGACATTAAGCTATCGTGCGGCAATGTCCACCGCCTGCAACACACCTACCTTACAACCAGGTGAGGTGGTCCAGTCACCTTTACGTACAACACCGAATGAACCATGACCGAGCTTTCCAAAAATGAATAGGTCCTTCTCATTGATGAGACAGGTAAGAGCACTCAGATTTCCAGGTAGGGAGGTCTGCACATTTGGAGGTATAACATTCTGACTTGACTTTTCCTGCTTTGTGGGCAAAATCTAAACAATGAATTACAATTATTAAATACTTTATATTAAAATCATATATTAAATATGTTCAGAAAAGTCAGTATGGAGAGCAAAATCTGTAACACATAAATTTCTTTTTAATTTAACAAGATAAGTAAGGTAAGTCTTCAGTCAGTCTGTTCCTCAAATCAACTCTGTCTAGCATCACATAAGTTGAAAAGCTTAAAGCAATATTAAATTGGTCTGATATACTATTAAAACAACCATGACATTTCTTGAGACAACACCAAAACAGAGTAATTCCATATGAATAAGCCAAGAAAATCCAGTAGAAATGAATAATTTCACAGAAAAAAACACAAAATTCACGAAAAAACCCACCTTATCCAGGATCGATTTCTTCTTGGTTTTCTTCTTAACCGCATCCAGTAATCTGCGAATAGCAGGCTTCCCCATTCCAATCTTCTCCAAGTCTTCGGTGACGACATAATCGAAGTGCGATATCCTAAAGCAAAAAACCGTACGGATTCAAACGGCACACGAGCACATGCCACATCATCACCATCATCATCATCATCGTCACTCCCTGCCTGCACGATGGTAATAGTTAGATATGAAACCAGTCCACTTCACTCTGTCTTGCATTAGTCTGCGTCCTTCTACAGTTGTAAAAGTCTTGTTTCATGTAATGCATCCATCGTTTTCTTGGTATTACTCTCGCTCCATTTAATTCTATATGACACATAAAAATTGGAAACAATGGAAACAATGGAGCCCTGAACCTATCCCAGGACAGAGAACGATGATGATGATGATGATGATGATGATGATGATGATGACACATAAAGTACTAGAATAAACAACAAATCAGACACGAAACGATAAAGATAAGTCATAGGATGAATCATCGCATGAACCTGGCGTACCTGGTGACTTGGAGAGTGTCCCGCAGCTTGACGTAGAATTGTTCCAACTGGACTTCCTGAAGCAACTCCAGCAGCCATTCTGAACTTTCAGCGTCTGCCATTTTCAGTTTGCTCCCATCAATTGCTCATTGTCAACAGGAAACTGCAACCACTAAGTTTCGAAATGCAGCAGCACAGTGGGTTTAAGACTTGTAAACATGGACTGAGCAAGTACTAATAATAATAATAATAATGTGATTTAAAGTGGCTGAGGAGGCTAAGTGAAAAGTGAAAGTGATCAAAATGTATAATGTGTATATGTATAATATGTACATGTATAATGCATACTATGTAGATGTATATGAGTATTAGCTTCTAATTTAATCATAGACAGCACATAGAACAACTGGATTTCTGCAAAAATAACTTAATTCGAAGTGGTACAGAAGCAATGCTTTGGTACTAGTACAGAAAAAACACGACATCTTGGGCTCAATTCATTCCCAACCAGGACGTAAACTCAGCTTCACAACTACTCTATTCTTTAGGCAAACTTAGTAACTGTTAATAAAGTTGATATCGGTACTACACTACTGCTACGACTACTGTTACTACAACTACTATTTACTATGAATATTATTATTACTATTATTATTATTACGATTATTATTGTCATCATCATCATCATCATCATTATTTTTTATTGAACTTTATAGCACTGGTTCACAGGCATCAACCGATGGTTCTCAAAATTCATACTGTAAAATAGCAGGTCAATTCCAGAGATCAGTCAGAGTGAGAAATAGCAACATTGACTGCGGAGAAAGACAGAATTGGAAAAAAACACTGCCCTCGAAGATTTCATTTGAAAGCACTGTGGTGCCATGGCATATGATTACTTAAAATCTAACAACTTAAATTCGAAGTCATCAACATCTGGCGATCACTGCGGACAGCTATCGTTCGTGGGCCGTCGTACAATGATGGAGTACCGTCACGTACGGCTAATAACTGCTAATAAATTATTACTGTAGTCGTTTTCAAAAACTATATTTGATAATACCATTGTAACTTTTCAGGCGCCGATACGGTAAACATCAACCGACCGCTTTTAAGTTAGAAATATTTTTTTATAAAAATAACATTTTGTTCTGCTTAATTACGCGTTAATTTTCATGAAAAAATATTAAAAATATCGATACAAACAACGCGAATAGATTATTCCCACAATTCACTGCGGCTGCGTGCAGCACCAGATGCTTATTTTGCGCAGCATTTTGTTAATAAAAGACACAGTTCTACCGAATACACAATAAATAAAATTGTATCGATATGATGTTATAATTGTAGTTTATGATTGCTATTAAATAATGACGTTAGTCCAATAAACGTTGTCTGAACGTTATTGCGCTTTAAGCAAAAACAGTTTCTTCTTTTGACGATGGAGTGGTCAATTTATCTGACCTGTCCCCTTGGGCCTGCGCTTCGGAAGCGGTCGAAACTGACTCTAGGGTCGTCGCGGACCCCTCTAATATTAATAATTGCATATGCAGTGTGACGAGGATTTTTCTGTCTAAAGGCTGATCCGTTGCCGTCATTTCCAGCAAGTTACGTATTTTCCCTCTAACTTTCTGGTACCAGTGAAGCGTTTGAAACGTTTGGAGATGCACAACCATTTTAGCTAGTGTATTGAGCGAAATATGGTGACAGTGGAATCACATTATCAATACCGAGGTAGACCGCATCATGGACGCGCTTGATCCACTGTTTTGTGTTGTCTGTCAATCGGGTTGTCATTTCCATTGTGTTTTTAGTTCATTGCATGATGTTAATTTTTTTATCAGTCAATCTATTCATATATCTATTTCCGGGTTTGCCTTGCCTTTTTCGCCCATCAATTGTGCCCCGTATCATTTTCTTTTCCAAACAGGTGCCTGTTTTCCTTATGATGTGGCCGAAGCATGACTGTTTTCTTCTTTTGATGGAATATAAAAATTATTTTTTAACATCTTCCTTCTCTAATGCTCATTCATTAGTAGGTCTACATTTTTCTGTCCATGATACTGTAGGCCTATATGCAGAATCTGTATTACTTCTATGATCTATCATATCAAACGACTTGATAATGATATTTGCTTTGTCTTTTTTTTAGAATTTGTTTTAGTCTATGTTTCACAGAGACACCCAAAAAACCTTGGAGCAATAGAAAAAACCAATGACGCTTCATAGCAATAAATTATAGACTTTAATGTATATGGCGAGAATGGCTGAAGACAAGACAAGGCTAAGGCCTGCCATGAGGCGCATATATAGCCTGCCTCCCACGGTAGGCCTAAAAAGACGCCATGATTCATTATTTCGAGTCTGCTGTGAAATAAGAGAATGCCTGGTATGCTTTCGTCAAGGCTGGTCCTATTATAAATCAAATTATAGGGCCTACATTAGGAACGAAAGTGCTATTCGGACTGTTTGAACCCCGTGGGCGAATATAATGGATTAGCATTTGAGTAACGCATTCGTCTCTTGAGATTCAGTCTGCTTTCGATCCTCTCCAGCATCGGTCAGCGCGTCATTGCAATGACCTTCGCTATACGACCTTGAACATGTTGGTCAATAATAGGGGCCTATAGGCGTGTCTGTGGATGTTTTCAGGGATTGGCTACAACGCTTCGCACGCCCACGTAGATACGGACACGAGTGATCACGTAGGCACGCACGCCTATTTTTGCGCCGGTCATCATCATCGTCGCCGTCATTGTCATTGCCATCGTCACCATCCTTACCACTTTCCCAAAATGAAAATGGATATAATTAAGGCTTATAAGCCAATGAAAAACGACAATTGAAAAAATTACAATGATCAACAAATCATAAACTCAGAACTTCTTTAGCGCCATAATAATTATACACTATGGGCTCAGAAAAGATTGAAAAATTATGGTTTGCCCACAAAATGTATCTGGAAGGCTATAAGTATCGTGTATTGGTAGATGGCGTTTTCCGGCAGTTGCAATGACACCAACTATCGTAAATCTATTATTGACCGATTCCCACAAAATGCATGAGTAATTGCAAAATAGGTTTAGATTTGTATGAAACCAGTAAAGCCCAGATAAATATAGAATATAGAATCGGTCGTACAATTCTGAGCAATCATGGACTGCAGCTTACAGATAATAAACTTAAGCGCTATAGAAATTAGGTTGACTTACTTACTCACTTACAAAAATCATGGCGGACGTGAGCTGCGCCGCCTGCGCGAGTGCGCGTCCTTTATTGCTTCGAAGTTGAAGGTCGCACGCTTGTTCAAGCAAAATGCGCATTGAGCATAACAAATTATTAAATCGATAATGTAAACGCGAATTTATCGAATAATTAATTTATTTGATTGATTGATTCGTTAAATTAATTGACGATTCTTGATCAGATTGAGTTGTAATCGTGCTGTGATTGTGAACTCTGCTTGAGACTGCTTCATTTTGGGACTTTTCTGCGTGCCGCTTTAGTCCAGCACGTTGCCGGTTATTTTCGGATTATTATTCGATTTTTCTTTAAAAATCAAATCGTGAAATTGTGAGTTCGAACGATGACCGACGTGCAGGTTAAGAAGCCCGACAAGGGCCCCATGCCTTGGTACAAGCAGCTGTGGGCCATCAAGGATACAATAATAATTATTGCGACGCCAATTGTTCTTCTGCCGATGATAATCGTCCATAACACAAAGGTAATAAGCTTCATTTGTGTATGCCTATCAGGTAAGGGGCTGTCCATTAATTGCGCCAACAAAATGAGAGAGGGAGGAGGAGAGGTTTGAAAAAGTTGAGAGTTGTTGACAGGAAGGAGGGGGCCAAGAGAAGTTGACGTCAACAATTTCACTCTCTACAAATAAGGAAGAAAGGAAATTTCATGGAATACTATTTATTGCAACAAAGAAAAGCTTGACAAGCAAAAGAAGGTAATCAGTTTGACACTTGATGAGCAAAAAAGGGGAAAAGGTAATCACCACACAAAAAATAACCCTCTAGACTTTTTAGGGGGATCCGCCACTGATCTTTGGGGAGGGGTCAATAGTTTTTGACATAATTATAGGGGGTCACTGAAAGTTGATTGTTGTTGACAAGGGGGAGGGGTCAAAAATTGCCCAAAAATTGTTGACATAATTAATGGTCAGCCCCTAATGTAATCGACAGTAATTAAAAGAATTGAGTGCTTAAAGGTGTAAGACTTTGCATTTACTTTGAACAATGTAAAATTCTATTCTATTCTACTCGACAATTTATATAGCGCGGTAACATAGCAAGGGCCAAAGTCAAGAGTGCTTGAATGTTTGTAGAGAATTTGTAAAAGAATGTTTGTATTGCGCTTCTTCTGAAGGATTGCTCAGAAGTGCATGATTTTGTTGAATAATGTAATGCATTGTAACAGAATATTTGTGTAGTGCCTCTTCTCAGCTCCCGATGTGATTACTGCATATTGATAAAGACTTCACCACCTCACTCCAGTCTTAAAATCACTTCACTGGATCAAAGTTCGAGAACGGATTCATTTCAAGATTCTCTGCCTGACCTACAATGCCATCCAGCTCTCTAAGCCCATGTACCTTCGTAATCTCATTACAATTCAAACGTAGCGGTCAACTCGTTCATCTGCCTGCCTGACACTCATTCTGTCAACAGCCAGTCAGCCACATCACTGAAATTCTCAGATCGCTCGATCTCATACACTGTGCCTCGTCTCTGGAATGATCTTCTGTCAGAGATCCGATAAATCAATAACTCTCATTCTCTTCTGTCAATAAATCAGTCACCATTGGCCATCACTCCACAAACTTTCTGAAAACAAATTAAAGCTATTTTTTCAAGAAGTCTTATGATGAAATCCTGTGTTCCTATAGGCCTGCATTCTATCCACCGCAAATCTTTTTATCATCCTCCATAAAATACTTTGCTGCGACTGCCTACCTGGATCTACAACCTTGACCACCACGGACTACGGATTACAGACTATGGATTTCGTCCAGATTGAGTGTCTACATGACTTTTGAGGATGTGTGGCTAATTTGTGACCCTAAACATTCATATTCTAAATATGCGTTATTTTATTAGCACCAGCATAGGTTGAATTTTTAGCACTGTTGCTTATATAATTAATGCTTTTGACCCCACAATGAGACATATTGCATGTGAGACTGTGAAAATAATTACTTAGTTTAATTCATTGTGACCTTTATGGAGCTACTAAAGGTGCAATGATAAAATTGCCAATTGATGTTGGCTGTGCAAGAAAGCTTAGTTTTTTAAAACGTTTTACCTGAAAAACTGTATATGTAGATGTAGTATTGTGTATAGTTTTTTTAATTGGTGTGTATACAATTTACTCAATTTGGATAACAGAAATGCTGAAGCTGTGATGATGTACTTGTACTCAAGTACATCAAGTACAAGTACAAATACATCATCTTTTTACCTTATCATTTTTACCTTATCATCTTTTTACCTTAAAAACTGTATATGTAGATGTTTGTGTGTAGTTTTTTTAATTGGTGTCTATACAATTTACTCAATTTGGATAACAGAAAGACTGAAGCTGTGATGATGATGATGATGATGATGATGATGATGATGATGATGATGATGATGATGATGATGATGATGATGATGTTACAAGAAAACAGGATGTATGCCTAGGCTTACATTCTTGGTGTCTGGTTTCCTGACCTTTAATTACTATTGCAGTTTTCTGGTCATGGGTATGCATGGTTAGTCAATTAAATGTGTGAAGGATCGCATACTGGTTTGTGTCATAACGGTTTACAATGATTAAAGTTACAGAGCTCTTGACTGTGTTAAGTTTTGTATCTGTCTGGGTTATATATGCAGTACAGTGAAACCCGTTTAATTGCATAGGTGCTGTGCAAGTCTTGCTTATGCGATTAACTGGGCTATGGGAATAGCTGGGACGTCTGATAATTGATTGAACGCACAAAACACTGGTTTGGGTTTTCATGTTGTTATGTGATTATGCGGGTTATGCAATTAAGCGGTATGCGATTAAGTGGGATCCACTGTATATGGTTGCATTGTGTCAGCAACATTTTTTTTACAAAGACTGACTTGTAGTCCTGTTTATAATATCCAGGAATTCTTCATAGAAATCGGAGCCTGTTGTTGCTGGCAATGCTTGTATTTCATTGGATGCTATTTTAGACACATTCAAATAAGAGGCTTGATGCCTAGATGCAGGCCACATAAACTGCTGGATGGTTGGGTGTATGTGTTTGCTAAAACAATTGATGCTTATGTTATATAGACAGTCACTGGTTATTTCAAAGCTGAACAATATTGACTTATCCCATGTTAAACATACCCGGGTGTGCTAAGTGATAAGACAATCTTTACTTAAGTGGGTTTTCCTATTTTTCCGACACAATAATGTATTTAGTTGTATTGCTTGAAAGAGTCATGTCATTAAGTGAGATTAACTGTTATTTTTGCAGATGTATTTACTTCACGCTATTTACTTTGCACAGGTTCTTATCTCGATTTTCCCATGATATTTGCATAGCTATCTAAAAGGTAGACAGATGATTTAGGTCTCATTGCCAATAGCTTAGTCAGTAGACTAGATTTTCTCTTAGAATGGTTGCTGAGATAAGAATGTTCTATTCTATGCTTGGACATCATGAGCTTAGACAAGTATCTGTCTCCCTCTGCAGAAAAGTGTTGGATTACTGACTTGCTCTTTTTTGGATATCTTAGACTGGATTCGAGTCCGTCATGCAAGTTGGGATACCTCATTTATGAAAGATGGGATATCCCATTTGTGACCATTGTAAAATAACGGAATCGTTTGGTTATCATCATCATAATTGCTGCAGCTGTCTGTTGTTTTTCCTTCAGATCTTCTTTTATGTTGTCTACTCTTATTTTCTGGGCCTGCCTTTCCCTTTTTACAGTCCTTGTATGTGTAGAGTGCTTTTTTGGGAAGTCTTGAGTCTTCCATCCTGTTTACATGCCCATGATGGTATTCTTTAGCCCAATTCACTGCGTATATCTTCATTTCTAAGTTTTTGGAGTCTGCTAACTCCAAGAATTCTTCTTAGGCAGCCCATTTCTGCCACTAGTAGCCCTTTATCATCTTCTCTTTTTGGGACCGAGGTTTCTGATCCTAGATAGTATTTGTGGAATGGCAATGGTGTTGTAGATTTGGATTTTGGTATTTCAATTTCCTTATAGTTCCAGGTGTGTTTCAGTCTTCCAATGTCTGTAGTTTATGTAGATTTTGTTATACTGTACCTTTTTAATTGCTGTCTCGGTTATGCTAAACATGAAATCCGTCTTGATGAAAGCAGTTTTCTATTGATCTGACGATGTGGCTAATTGTAAATGTAATATTATTTGAACAGTATGCTGTCTAAGATTAATGGATGTTGTTCAGGTTTCATATAAAATATAGGACAGAAGATCTTTTGTGACTGGATATACTGATGGTTAACCTGTGCAGGAGGATGTTTGAGATATTTCCACTTAGTAATAATTTCAAATATCTATTAGCTGCTTAAAATTGGGTCATGTTAAAAATGATTAATAAATGATGATAAAGAGGGTAATAATTCAGAATACCAATAGTTGGTTGGCTGGCAGTGAATACAGTGACACCTGTTGAGACAGGTAAACATCATGTTCACATGGTACTATTATCAAGAAATTTACATAACTGCATGACCAGATTCTTCTTCTTCTTCTTCTTCTTCTTCTTATTATTATTATTATTATTATTATTATTATTATTATTATTATTATTATTAGTAGTAGTAGTAGTAGTAGTAGTATTATTACTGGCATTTCTAAAGCACAAGCAAAGTTTGCAGTGCAGATATGTTGCCAACAAGAATGAAATCACTATTGTGGTTCACTGTGACCAAATACATGCCGTTATGCCTTTGTAGGTTCTCAATTGAGCATCATTTAAGCAATTTTGGCTGGTTAGTTGACTGGGAGTAATGTACTACAGCAGCTACATGGCTTGGAAATGCTACTTGGATGCAGTGGCTAGGGGTTGGTGATGTGTGCTTATTTGATTTAGGGGCCTTGTGCAGTTGTTCTGATAAATCATTTGTCTGCCAGCAATAAATGATCCCTGATGGGGGAGACCATGTTCACATAAAATCGCTGAATTCTCTTTCCCTTCATAGGTCTGCATTAGCATGACGTGTTATGGGGTGCCAATGATTGTTGCAGAATTACCTTTCTAAGGTCAGATGTGGGAAGGTGTGGGCTTTTGTGACCTTGGGCGCAGGAGTCAGATTTTGACCTTCATCAGAAGCAATATTAGAAAAGTTCTATAGAATTGTTGTTGTTTTGGTGAAAACTTTGAATGTCCGGCAAAAACTTTCTCTTTAAAAGGATTTTTAAAAGGATTTGAAGTTTCCTCATTAGTACCAAATGTTTTGCTTTTGTCTTAGTATGGTCATTTATCTAATTGGTGTTGCATTATGTATCACATGGGAGATTATTTCAGTTGAATTGATTTACCCATAGTGCTACTGTAGTGCAGTACACGCAGTCTTTTGACTAGTCACCACAATAATCTTGACTTTACTTATTTACTTACTCTAAAAACTTATAAGTTAATTACTGTAATCTGTGCCAATGGTTTATTTTTCGAAAATGCTGCACGGTCAGAATATTCCATATTCCCCTCAGAAATTTTGTACCGTCATTACAGGAGTCAGACAGCTGAAGACCAAAAGTGGTTTTAATCAGCCAGTGAGGGATAGCCCCCAACCCTCCAGGCCTATCAAACATTGCCCTCACCCCATTGACAGGGACAGTGGAGGATACTCTTGGTGATAGCATCTACGGTTGCAAGCAGAAAGCATGGCCTGAACCTGGCCATGGTTAAAATTTAAAAGATAGTTTATTCAGTTGTGACATCATCATCATCATCATCATCACACTGTAGCTGAACAGTGGCATGGATGAACTGTCCTCACAAAGTCGTGTCTTGCGCGCGTCGATAAGCTTCCGGTATTGTCATTTTTTAGTACATTGGGTGATGTTCTTTATTCTTGAAATTCCTGGTCTTTCTCTGTACCTCTGTCCTTCCCTGATCCACAATCCACAGCATCAATGGGCTTTTCAATGGGGGTTGTGACATGACGCATACGATTTGCATTTTGTTTTCAGCCTGTGCGATGTGCCTACACGATAATCATAATGGGTATCTACTGGATGACAGAGGCGCTACCAATGGCTGTCACAGCACTCCTTCCTATTGTGCTGTTTCCATGGCTTGGTGTGCTTGGTTCCAAGAATGTCTGCACGAATTATCTCAAGGTACGTCCGGGAATTTCCTTCAAATTGATTTTTTTTAACGATGGAATTTGTTTTCTTACTGTTTACTGTTTATTTCCAACTGAGACATCATAGAACATACTGTATATACTCGTGGATAAGTCGACTGAATTTTAAGCAAATTTTAGAGCATAAATTTGTCGACTTATACGCAATAAGGTGATGTTCCTTATTCTTTATTATTATCGGTTTGAAATACCATCTTCTTCGACTATCAGTTATGGAACTTCTAGAATTATTGCACATCATTTTATATAAAACTATTAACTAGAATATTATATATTCAGACTCATCTGATATGATAGAAACAGCATTGCATATTCACGTGGATACTTTGACTTTCATTTTCTTTGTTCTATTGTTAGAGCTATTTGCATATTCAGTTTTTTATGTTGCTCCCATATTGTAGGTGGCAGTAAGTTGTAGATGGCAGTAAGTTGTAGGTGGCAGTAAGTTGGTAGGTAGGTAGCAGTAAGTTGGCCAAAATTTGTTCTACAGTGAAACCCGCTTAATTGCATAGGTGCCGTGCAAGCCTTGCTTATGTGATTAACTGGGCTATGCGAATAGCCGGGACGTTTGATAAGTAATTGTACGCACAAAACACTGGTTCGGGTTTTTATGTTGTTATGCGATTATATGGGTTATGCAATTAAGCGGTATGCGATTAAGTGGGATCCACTGTATTAGTGTACATAGTGTTATGGTTGCATGCAGTGTTAGGCACCGTGTAGCTGTTTATTTAGTTCTTTTTAATAAAAGGCTGAAAAACGCTGTAAGCTTCTTCCTTCATGTAACAGCAGGTATTATTTACCTGCAGGGGCAGGTTTTTCCTCAAAAAGCAAACATCTACAAGTTTCTCTTTCTCCTTCACAGTGTCTTTTCTACACCTGTTTGTTTAGTTATTTGCTGAATCTCTAGTTTCCAAGATGTAGCATTCACAGTTTTGCAAGTTCTCTCATCGTCCAATGTACCTGGACAGTTTTGCAAATATCTTGGTGAAAGTGTGAACCAGTGAAACTGTGCTATTAATCCTTTAGCCCCATTACACCAATTTTTTGGCTTAAAAACACATTGGTTATATGGATTGTTTTGGCAACAAAGGGGTTAAACCTCTTAACTGTATTTGTATTGAAGATCTTGAAATACTGACATTAAAATACATATTATGACATTTATCAACCATGTGTTCACTGTGTTTATTTTTTCCCAGGATGCCAACATGTTGTTCTTTGGTGGTCTTTTGGTCGCCATTGCAGTCGAAAAATGGAACCTACATAAGCGTGTTGCTCTCCGTGTTCTACTTTTGGTCGGATCAAAGCCATTGTGGTCTGTTTAATCGATGTATTTATATGTATTTACTGTAGTTTTAGTATTCTGTTCTAGTCGTGTGATGTGTTTGAGACAGGGACATCTGTATAAATATTAGCAGTGTGCCTGGTTTGAGAGGGTTGAGTATCTAGTATCACCAGTGAGTTGGGGATTAGGAATGCTGTGACCAGAGATGACAATGAGTCATTCAAAGTGACCCATGGCCAGTTGACCTTTGATTCATGACCACTTGACCCTATAATATGTTTTCAAAATCAGTAAGCTATGTCAGAACTAATGTTGAGTATCAATCTAATACAGCGGCCTGAAAACTACGTCCCACGGGCTAAATTTGGCCCGTGAAGGTGTTTAATTGGCCTGTGCATCATATCATATAATTTATTTACATATGCATTTGCAGAGTACAAGTTTCATGCTATCAATATTAAGGCATAATATTGCAAAAGAAACTTGTATGAATGCTATATGGCTGGACGGCAAAAACCCAGCGAAGTCTGGAAGAAGATGGAAGAGAAGAAAAGCCTAATAAACACCATTTGTACTACACTGTAGACAAAAGAAATGGATAGGGCATGTTCTGAGAGAAGAATCAAACCTACTAAGATTAGTAGATTAGTACTAGAAGGAAAGATGAATGGAAAAGCACAGAAAGGGCAACCAATGACATCAATGCTGGAGTGGATGTTCAACACTACGGAAGAAAACAAGTATTCAGCCCTGAAGATAAAAGCTCAAGAGTAGAGAGGAGTGGTAATGCTGGAGTATGGAACCTGTCTTTGGACAGAGCACCTGAAGAAGAAGAAGCACTATATATTCTCAGTGTTTTTACACACAGACAGACACACACACACACACACACACACACACACACACACTTGCATCTATAGTTTTCTATACACACACATAGACACATAGAGCATAGTTAATAGCTGTTGGTTGACTGGAAATGTGAATGAATAAGGTGAATTAGCCCATTTCTTGTGTTGAACATAATATTATATTGTAGAGGAATTTTTTTGAAACAGTTTGGAACTTAGGAACGTAATATTATGTGTTGTTATAGGCAGTGACATCTAGTCACTGTTATATTATTATATTTGGTTTTGTTTTGGACCTTTGGTTTTATATTATTATATTCGGTTGTGTTTCTTGTAGTGATTCGGTACGTGACATTACTGAATCATATTGTCTATGGAAAATTTGATCACGAACTAGAAATAAGTGCAAAATCTATCTGCTATTTCGACCGTGCGCTTTCTTTGCGTTTATATAACTCCACATTGTGCGGAAAAAAGTTTCCACAGGGGGGGTTAAAGGCAAGGGTCGCCAAGTTAAGTACAGTAAATTGTGTTTTGGTAAGAGACCATTGCTCCACCACACAGAACGACGTTCCTGTTTCTCGGTTTTTATGTTCACCCACATAAGCAATTGCTGTATCCCATTTCAAAGTTCATGCATTACTGTAACTTGTGTTTCTGCAACCCACGCTCTACAGTATTATGTTATTTGCCTAAATGGCTTCTGCAGTAATGAGACAGCATCTGTGTGAAACATTAGTGCTTGAATTTTCTCAAGCAGCAGCGGCAGCAGCGGCTCTCGTTACACCTCGGTTAAAATTTGCCATCATGCTGATGTGTGGAAAAGATGAAAATCTAATTTTCTCACCACTAGGCCTATTTGAGAGTTCACCTTGAGCTGCAACACAGAGCAATCCCCCTAAGTCCTTGCAAATCAATAACTGCCTCTATTCTAGGACGCTGACTGCATTTATGGACACTATCAAAGAAGATCCGTCGTTCTCGGACTATCCCTATATCAATGCATGCATAGCATTTCCAAGGTATAGGTGATGGTGATGGTGGCGGTGGTATGTATTATGGGGATATACATATATATCTAGGATATACATATATATCTAGGATATACATATATATCTAGGATATACATATATATCTAGGATATACATATATATCTAGGATATATATATATATATATATATATATATATATATATATACACACACACACACACACACACACACACACACACACACACACACACACACACTGTACGAATGTAATTGATGACGCTGTAATTTTTGCAAATTATGTCATTTACACTTTAAAGGTAAAGGTAACACTTTACACTTTGGCTTACGGAAATATCACCGACAAATTTTGACCCTTTATGAAAAAAGTTTGTGGACCGCTGATCTAACACAAATGAACAGCTGAAATATCACAGAGCAGAATGTTACTGACAGACATGTAATGGCGATTACACTGTTACCATAGAATAGATGCAAAAGTTACAATGCAGATATTTATTTGTCATGAGTCAATGGATCTTGACACGTGTGATCAATCAAGTATATATATGACCCATTGTCATCTTTGGTTGTGACATTGATTCATTTGGAAGATTTGACATTGATTGTGAATGTAATTTTTTCCATGGATGTCATTTGTTTATGCAAATGTCATTTGTTTTGTGAACATTATTTGTTTATGTAAATGACATTTATTTATGTGAAGGTCATCTGTTCATGTGAATGTCATTTGCTTATGCAAAGGTCATTTGTTTATGTGAACATTATTTGTTTATACAAAGGTCATTTGTTTATGTAAATGTCATTTGTTTTTGTGAAGGTCATTTGTTTTCTGTGGATATCTTTTGGATTTTGTTTCTTCGTGTCTAAGGATTACGTTTGGTTTCATGGCCGTCACTGGTTTCCTATCTATGTGGCTGAACAACACTGCTACGACTGCAATGATGATGCCGATCGCACAGGCTGTCCTGACAGAACTCGATGCAAATCGAAAACGTCAGCTGGAACTGAAGGAAGTTGCAGTGGTCGATGCTGATCAAAAGGACCCTGGTAAGAACAAACTTACTAGCATGTTGTGGAACATCATTAGGATGTACTTCATGTATGTATATATGTATGTATGTATGTATGTATGTATGTATGTATGTATGTATGTATGTATGGTAATTGACAATTTCCTTGGAAAGTGTGACTGATGTGATTTATTTTGTTATTAGGGTCTGTGTTGTGTTATAAAACAATTTAATAATTTAACAATTTAATAAAATGCGTTATAAAACAATTTCGTTTAATTATTATAATAGATATTATAATTATAATAGATTTAATAATGATTTTACTCAGTTATACCATTCAACTGTGAATGAAATTGTGCTAGAGGTATATTGATTCTGAAATTCATTAGTTTTGCTTTATTTATTTATTTATTTATTTATTCTTCTACTACTGCTTCTTCATCTTCTTATTTTTATTTTTATTATTTATGTGGCCCAAGAAGAGCTCTGTGACAGAATGCTACTATGCAAATTTTCCTTACACCTTTTGACTATTCTAGGAATTTTTTGAATTACAGTGACTGTGTTGATAATATTGTAAAGCATGACACAAATAGGGCCAAAGTAATTTCTGGATTAATTTGAAGTATTTCCACTTAAATGTCAGCTATGTTTGATGCAAACTTTCGATATCCTTGTGATGTACTTTTCGTTTAGGTGTGGAGCTGGTCCCTCTAGGGGGCGACAAGGCAGCTGAGGCAAAAGCTGAAGCTGCAGCAGCTGAAGATGGCGTTGCTAATGGCAGCCAGGGAGACAAAATTGAGTAAGACTATTTTACCTGATGTTTAAGTATGTCTGTAATTGTGAAAATCAATATTTATGTTAACCTGGTTTGTTCTTTTTAAAGACATGGCTACATACTTATTACCGGTACTCAGTGTATTGCAAAATATTCAAGTATGTATGTGAATGGCCTCTGAGCAAAGATAACAGAGATAGGAGACAGTTCAGGACAATAATTGGGACTTAAACACAAATTTTTCATTAATATTAATGAGGTTTCATTAATATTAATGAGGTTTCATTAATATTAATGAGGTTTTATTAATATTAATGAGGTTTTATTAATATTAATAAGGCAGAGTTTGATAAGACGTCAATGCTAATCACCTGTGTTTTGATTTTTGACTTCTTGAAGGGTCCAAAAGTGAGTTTACTTTTGTGCTTATGTTCAAATATGCAGTCCTTCTTTGTGCATGTCATATGCTTTATAACCATCCAGTTGCATGTATGTGTACCGTATATGAGTCGTTGTATGCACATATTTATTTTCTACATACTATCTGTTTACCTGTATAGCATTGATTTGATTATGTGCAGGTTTTGGTCAGTTAAAGGAGTTTACTCGTGAAATTTGTGGATAACTATTCTGCTCTGTTGTTTTCTCGATATTTTATTTATTTATTTATTTATTTTGATATTTTCAAAATCAAAACTCACTTTGGTTTGTTACCCGATACATGAATTGAGAATTTATATCGCCATTAATTAAGTATAAGGTGTTGCCCATACTGTTTTATTGCATTTTAATGAACCTACTTAGGAGCAAATTTCTTGATTTTAATTCTTTAAAAAGAGCTACTGAGATATATGTCAATAAAGTTTGACAATTGAGGCCAGTCATTTTGGTTTTCTTGGATTGAGTTGCATTGGAATTTGTTCATTTCCTTGGCCCAAGAACAATGTGTAAGATAATCCCTTTCTTCAAATGGGGTCCAATTTTTGGTCTCCGACCCGATCTCTATAAATTTGGGTCATCCTGTGTCAGATCATTGTTACTGGTAGTTTGCTTAAGTATTGAGGTATCTACAATGTTTGCATCCAGTAAGCCTAACAGTAGTATCCCTCTGTACTGCTTATTTTCTGCCTAGATGAAGCTGCAATGCTACTGGTTTTTACTAGTATCTTGCTGGTCGGGCTTCTGTTTTGTAGATATACAAATTTGAGGGTTGCAGAGATAGCGGTCCACTAGACATGAAGGTGTACGCATATTTGTTGATATTGTCTCACCTTTTGACTTTGTTGTTTTGACTTTGCCTGTTCAAGGCAAGGTTAACATGTCGTCTTCTGTTCAACCTCATTAATTTTCACTGTCTAACTTACAGTTACGGGTAAATTGCATTATACCCGTAAAAGTTTTTTGGTCTAGTTTCAGCATGGACAGTTAGTTAAGTTGAGAAAGATACTATTCTAGGCCTATATGTTTCACACTTCACTTACCCAGAGTAATGAATAACTTGTTGACAATGTATTCATTGCTGTAATGACTTGACTTGGCGAAAATTGTAGCAATAACTTGCATGTCTTGTTGACAGCAATGCTTTGTTCCCCTAAAAAAAACCCAACATAAATCCTTCTGCTGTTATGAGACCCACTTATTGACCTTCTCTTCTTTACTGATTTGCTAATAGGTGAGTGTTTTATGTTCTTAATTTGAGACCTGGCAGATAGGGATACCAACTAAGGTCCATTTTATTAATGAACACTGCTATGTGATCTCTTTAATCAGTGTTTATTCTAGCCGCCTTGACATTGGGGGGGGATTTTTAAATGTTTGGGGACAGGGTCTGAGTCTGCACACTTTTGGAGGGGAAATTTCCATCCCCCAGCCAACATATAAAAAATTTGGGGAATTTTAAAACTTTGGGGAGGGGGAATTCTCCCTCAAAGAAGGCCTAGAATAAACACTGTCTTTAATTATCTGAAGTGGTGTAATTAATCTTTAATTATACCACTTCAGTATATATATATATATATATATATATATATATATATATATATATATATATACACACACACACATACTGTATGCATGCAAGAGTTTACTCCAGGGTAGGCTGTGTGTGTGAGAGATAGACAGACAGACAGAGATAGAGACTTGCTGTGTGATTATTTCTTGTCTGTTAGTATAAGTGTTGCTGTTAACATTTTAGCACTGCTGGTTATCGTGCTTTTAAGAATTTAGGATGGTTTTGAGATTTGGTCCAGTAGCACTCTTCAGTTATTGAGGTGAAGTCCTATCACCTGGATATGTAGCACATTAACAGTCCATGCAAGCCAAGAGCAAGTCATCTCAGTAGCTTTGGTTTTTGTTCTTTGATCTGTTTTTTTAAATATTATTTTCAGAAAATTTCTTATCTTTGGCCTTATATCATTTACTCTTCATGGCTTTCAATTGTTCTTGTTTTTGTCCCAGGACCTGATGTTTGTTATTGATTGTTGAATTTTGAATTTCACTTTTGTAGTTTCTGACAAGATAATCAATTAATTGGAATGCTTTTCATAAGGGCATTAATACACAGAAATTATATATTTTATATATTTGAATATTAGAAACTGGTAATAATAACAGTCCCACTTTGCACATAGGTAGCAAAGTTCAAAGACAGTAGTTACCGGTAGTTATGTCCTGTGATAATGGAGGGGATGTATAGAAAGGTCACCAGACCACATAATTACCGTACTCTGAGCCATTTGGATTATGCTGTTGTTTTTTTTGGACAATTTCCACAGCCTGCTGTGGAAACTTTTGGTTAGCAACATTATAATATTAGCAACAATGTTTATCTGCTATTCTTTCTGTCAGTATTTCTTTAATAGATCAATGTTATCTTGTAACTGAATGTCGTTGCTTGTTCTTTTGTAATTTACTTGATACCTAACTCCATTTGCTGCATATAAGTGATCTGTTATAGTAATGGTTCTTTGGATATTTGAATGAAATTGTTATTGGTAGATGAGAATAAAATTAATGTAAGCAATGTAAACTGCATGTAAAAAATGTAAACCACATCAGTCTCAGTTCTTGCCTTTTTTACGGGGTAGGGTGTCGGGTGAAATCTGAGTAAGACATCAGAGAAGAAAGTGAACTTAATTAGGAAATTGTCTATTAACTTTTTGTGCAAGGGAGTGTATTATGAAATATATATGTGAAAATACAATGTGTCTGTAAGTATTGTACCGATTGCAATAATGTACATTGAGGCACGGGTACTTTGTTCCAGTGCTATTTAACGTTATCTATATTCTGGCCTCTTTTAGATCAGCTACTGAAACAGATCCGCTGCAGGCCAAGAAGGTGTCAGATGAACATGCTACAAGCGACCAAAATTTCATGAATTTCCGGAAGGCTCTGAAGCTGAGCATTCCGTACGCTTCGAGCATCGGTGGAACTGGTACCCTGATTGGCTGTGGACCTAACATTGTCCTCAAAGGACAGGTGGAATCGTAAGTGCTGGGGAACCAGTGTTCCTGTTTAGCGAGACAATTGTTATAGCGCAAGATATCATATAGATACCAGAGATACGTTTCAGCTAAGCCAAAGTCATGGATACCAGATAGATAATACCAGAGATAAGTTTTAGATAAGTTGCACGAGTTAGACAGCCTCTTTGAACTGCATTCTGAGTAACTGGTTTTTTCATACCTCGTAATATCAGGTAGTTGTATTATATTTTGTAATGTCATGGCTAAAAACTATGTAGTATTGGGTGTGCAAAGAATTGGTATTGTTAATAGCATTTTTATGGAGAATTTGCTAATTTTTTTAGCATATACAAAGATGCTGACACTGGAATCAACTTTACATCTTGGCTTGTGATTGGTTTCCCTGCAATGCTTATCGATCTTGTTGGAGCGTGGATCTTACTGATGATCATTTTCTTTGGCTTTAAGTCAGTTTTTATATCAGACGAACTCTATGTTTGCCTTTCTAAGGGTTTATTTTCAGTTTGCTTTTGGATTGTAGCAAACAACGAATTTGTGTCAAAATTTATTCTTTTGTAATGGAAAGCCATGCATGGGACAGGAATTAAATGACTATAATTTTATTGATCAATCAATCAATCAATCAACTTCTATGACATGAATGGGTGCAGTGTGCTTTGTACACAAAGTACTGATGCTCATGTGCTCAGAGATTTGCAAATTAGGAATTTGAATTAATTGCTTCAGTTTGTATTGTTGATGTTGCTTATCATTTATCATTGATACCAGATATAAAAGTGTGCATTATTTAAGAAAATTTTGGAGCGGAGGGTTTACCTGATAGCTGGCAATATTGTCTCAGCATATAAGCACTGCAGATTCACTTCCAAATTTTATAACAAGGTTAATAACCCATCTCTATCACTTGGCTTATAGACGGTCATTTGTGGTTGTCTGGCCGAATATCCTGGATTTGACCTGGATCTTGTGCAATTGATTTTGGTACTGTCCTCGGCTGATGTTTTTATGCATTATTATGTGGCGCTATAGAAGTTGACAATTAGATTGGATGCTGTTATTGAGGGGTTTTTGTGTGTGACGGCACGTCCTGCTAATTCATTCCCAATGTGTTGGTAAATCTTCAGGGCGACTTTCCGTCGCAGTAAGAAGGGAGAAGGTGACGATTCGGCCAATCAGATCATTCGAGCAGAATACGAGAAACTTGGGAGCATCACGTGGGTTTTCGAGCGAATTTCATGCGGAGATTTGGAGGCTAATTTTGATTGTTAATAAGAAAGAAGTCTCCGCTTTTTTGCCTAATTTTTTGTCAGCTTTTTATTTGAGGACTTATTTTATGTTTTTCTACTAAGTAGCATCTTGCTGAAGTTACTATATGCTTAGTGGTATATATTTTAGGAACTCATGGTGGATATGATTTAGGAACTACTCTTCATGTCAGATATGACTTAGGAGTTACAACATTACCAGACGCATTCAGAGATCTGAGGGGACCTGGGCCATTTACTAATTTTGGGTTTGTCAACGTCGACCGAATCTCCTGGTCGCGTTGACGTGCAGCACTCGTTTGAATTCCAGAGATGATGACAACTTGTCGTATTTTACATATTTTAATTAAAATCATAAGACTTTTGAACATAAAACTTGAACTCCATTACATCAAAACGCATTAACATGGCGACTACTTCTCGAAGACTCCCACTCCCCGTTTTATCTACTTCCTCCAAAACTTATCCCGCTAATTTTGATTACCGCCAAAACAAACCTCTAAATTTTTATTCTTCAAAAGTCACCCTGACACCATCATCCTTTCCCAGTTTACAAATTATCTATAATCTAATTATGTACAATAAAATATAATTTGTAAACTTCTAATCCAAGGGTAACCTAAGCAAAACACCTATGCAGAATATTCAGTTTACAATATCACAAAACAAATTTGCATAACAAACACAACACTCAAACCGAACAAACTTAATGATCAACTTGCAATCTGCAATCAATGCTTATTAACATGGCAACCATCAAATCAATCTTTTCTACTAGGAAAACTAATTAATAAATATATAACCATTACTCTGGATGCTAATTCTTACCGAATTATATAACTCAAGTTTTTATATGCTTCTAATAAACACAAGTGTACAAATACTTATTATTACATCAAACAACATCATTTTAATTATGTAAATAGTCCTCTCAAGTTAACGTTGATAACATGTCAGCAATTACATTCAAAGCTTCAAAAGAGTAGCTCTTATATTTAAGTTCAGTATCAACAATTGCAATGCCATACCAAATAATTAACTTAACCCTCTAACTGCCAACCTGCAATACTCACATCTTTTGCACAAAACAGTTTAAACTACTACCTACTAAATTATCCAACTTAACAATCATATCAATTGCATCTGTGTATACATTAAATGTCCTCCTGTATCCACAGATTAACTAACATCAATCATCATAATCACTGTTCACTATTGTCCAGTCAAATAACAAAATTATAATTCACATTCCACTCTTAATGTTTGGTCTCCTAACTTAATTGTATCCAATGACCAATTCACTACAAAAGAAATTGCTAAAATAAAACTTTTCTCAATAGTATGCATTATACTTTATTTAACATCCATTCAAAGCAACAAATCACCAAGATCATCAGGCAAGCTTCAATCCAAAAGTTCAGTCCATAAATCCAATTAATATCCAAATTTATAATTAATATCACTTTTCCTTTAACAAACAACAGCCTAATAAACACATGATACCATTTGACCACAGATATCAAGATTTCAAGTTTTTCATCCAATTGTCCTTTACTCAAAATTATCAAAATTAATTCCAATTTCTTTACTTCCAACAAAAGCACTTTGAGAATTCCAATGTAATCATTATTCAACTTCACAGTGACCATTGATTCTACTTCATAAATATCTGCAATTGAATTCACAAATTTCCCCATCAACTCAAAGTCATGGACATCTTTACTCAATACACTCTGTACATCTTCACAAACCTTTTCCAAATTCTAGTGTTTCAACTCCATGACTAATGAAAATATGTTCAACATTTTCAAAATATTCTGGGAGTTTAGTAATGTCATTAGGCATTTCATAAAGAACATATTCTAGAGAATCACAAAGCTTTAAATATTGAGACAACTTATCATTCTCTTCATTCAGTCTCTGCCTTTCCTCTCTTTCTTTCTGCATCTTTTCGTGAGCTTTATCCTCTTCTTTCCACCTTCTTATCCGTTCCTCCATGAGCATGAGAAATGTATCCATGAAAATTGAGTTCAGCAGTTTATTCAATGACAGAATATCCACAGTAATAATTCTACACTTCACCAACCAACCAAACACTCCATAAAGATATCGCTAAGAAATTTATCCATGAGACATTCAACATCCACAGAGATAATAATGATAAATTCCTCCCATTTACAATAACGATCACTTCATCCAATGACAAAATTGACAACTTCCTCCACTGATAATATTGACAAATGCCTCCAAAAGATAATATTGCCAACTTCCTCCAAAAGATAATATTGCCAACTGCCTCCAAAAGATAATATTGCCAACTTCCTCCAAAAGATAATATTCAATGCAAGTTCCGAGAATTGCACAACAAAAACATAAATATTTGGCGATACTTATCGTCGAGACTGGCGTTCCTAGTCCTCGCATATAATGTCCACCGAGTTCACCGAGACTGGCGCTCCTAGTTCTGCTTATAGTGTTCACCGAGACTGGTGCTCCTAGTCCTCACATATACCAGTAATGTTCACCGAGACTGGCGTTCCTAGTCTCCGGCGTGGTCCTTCCAATGTCAACACTTCCCACTTCTATCGAGGGGCGTTCCTCCTCAGAAAAATAACATGAATCTCCGTTGAAACAAAGATACCTCGTGAGTGGTCCTCATCGATGCTGTCCTTCCAACGCAACAATGAAATAGTTCAAATACCACTTCTGACACCATACTGTCAACGTCGACCGGATCTCCTGGTCGCGATGACGTGCAGCACTCGTTTGAATTCCAGAGATGATGACAACTTGTCATATTTTACGTATTTTAATTAAAATCATAAGACTTTTGAACATAAAGCTCGAACTCCATTACATCAAAACGCATTAACATGGCAACTACTTCTCGAAGACTCCCCCTCCCCTTTTTATCTACTTCCTCCAAAACTTATCCCGCTAATTTTGATTACCGCTAAAACAAAACCCCTAAATAATTTTTATTCTTCAAAAGTCACCCTAAACAGGGTTCCTCTGTCCCCTTGCTTTTAATTTATGAATCTAAAGCTTTAAGAGAATTATGAAAAGTAATTTATGTTATTTAGACAATTTATACAGTGCAAAACTAAACTGCAAAAAAACTGCAAAGCTAAAAGCTAAAGTCAAGAGTGTTTTACACTTAACTTTCAAAATTTACATAGACCTATTAATTCAGGGCCGATTTTTAAGCAGAGAACTGGACCAAGTGGCCTGCCTGGCCCCCTCTGATAGGAACTGAATATTACTGTTACTGTTTTGAAGGTTTTATATTTATTGGTTTTGTCTAGACATTATATAAAATTAATTGGCAGAATTAATTTTACATTGATGTCGATGGTGCTATAGACTTTGTCTCTGATTTTCATTAATTTGACAGGTTTGCGGAAGTTGTGGTCCTGGTCAATTTTATCGTCCTTGCTTTCTTGTGGGTGTCGAGAGAACCAGAATTTGTGACCGGATGGGGCGATTTGATGAGAGAAAAGGGGTAACAACAGTTTCCTGTCTTTTGCTCCAGACTTTAGAATTTAATACTTTTCTAACAGAAATACTTTTGAGACATGCATGTAGTTTTGATAATATACAATTGCAGCAAAATAGCTAATTTTAAAAATGGCTTTAGTTATTTTGGCTGACTGAATTTCTACACTGTTGGTCAGATTTTTCAGCGGATTTTCTCTGTTAATTTTTGATATTTTAAAATGTGGTGCGTAGATACGTTACCGATGCATGTCTTGCCATCACGATATCCGTTCTACTATTTATATTTCCTTCTCAGTTTCCCAACTATCTCTGCTTCCGAAGAGCAAGTGGTAATAACTATGTTACATTGACTACATACTTATTAAGAAGTGTAGCAGCTGTGAATCTTAAAGATTTTTTGGTGGCTTGCAGTTCAACTCTATGTTTTGAATATTTCTAATAGAGCATTTAGACTTATTTGTTGATTCACTCTCAGCATTAAGTATTTATGTACATTGCATCTTAGCGGTTATCTGTTGTTCAAGATCTGGCTTTTATTTATAATTTTCCACATGATTTAGGGCTCGTCCATATAGTACATTCGCAAAAAAGGCATATTTTCAATCCCCTCCCCCCCATTGCACACACCATACTTACGCAAAATCTCCAAAATCCAACCCCCTCTCCCTCTGTGCATATGTACTGTATGGATGGACCCTTATGTGACTACCGGATGGTTTTATGCACAGCCGAGAAGCCACCCGGTCCGGCAAAACCGATCCTCGACTGGCCGACCGTCAACAAGCAGATGCCGTGGAGTGTGATCATTTTGCTCGGCGGTGGCTTTGCGCTGGCCGACGCGTGCAAGGTCTGTACCGGTATAAAGTCGAAGAATTTTGCTGCGCTAGCGTTAAGACACCTGTTTGTTTACCCATACAATTTCATCTTATAGCACAATGTCTAGATGTTGTTGATAAGAAACGGTTATTCTATATTTCGATTTGTGAAGAATTTTTTTGGTGTTTTATTTCGATTCGTCAACACAACAGGAGTCGGGACTTTCTGCGTCGATTGGAGCATCTCTGTCGAGTTTCAGCAACCTCCCAGCGGCCGCCATCGTTGCGCTCATGTGTATCCTGGCAACCATCATCACCAGCTTCACGAGCAACATGGCAACCACCACCATCTTCATACCGATCTTAGCGGAGCTGGTGAGTTTAACCCCTTAACTGGGGACCCCGGATATATCCGTCCATTTTACATTGAGTTACAGTTAAATAACCAGTTAAGGGGTTAAACGATTATCTGAAATTCCAGACAGCCTACCAAGACTTTGACAATTGTAGCAAATCCAATGGTGAAAGAACTAAAGGATTGACTTTAGATGACTTTAGGTGAAAAGATGATGACAACAGTAAGGGTAATTTTGGATGATAAGGATAGTGGTGGTGGTGGTGGTGGTGGTGGAGGGGTGGTTGAGTGGTGATGGAGATTGTATATTAAAGTTTTGATTAGTTATGTTGAAGGGAGAAACTATGTTGAAGGAAAAAGGAGAAAAGGAAGACCAAGAGAATGCAGAAGAAATGCAAATGAACTACATCCAAATGACCAGGGCAGGCAAAAAGGGACAGACAGAAGTGGAAGGAACTCATTTATTTATTTATTGACAATTTATATAGCACAGTAGACAAGACTAAGGCCTACAACAAGAGCGCTTAACACAGTTCATTCAGACCCATCGTCCAACCCACTAGGGAACGACGGAAGGAAGGAAAGAAGGAAGAAGAAAAGAAAGTTTTTCATTGTTGTGGATTGCAATGTTGGTTGAGGTGTGAATGATTTCATGATTTGCGATGATTTTGCTTCAGTCTGCCACCACCTGTGTGAATCCCATCTACTTGATGTTACCCGTGACACTTGCTGCTTCCTGGGCTTACATCCTGCCTGTCTCTACTCCGCCAAACGCCATCGCGCATTCATACGGAGATATCGCGATATCAGATATGGTAAGCAGGACAATTTGTACAATTTAATTACTCACTTACGTGTCTAGAGGCGGTATTGGCATCCTGTGCTTGTTTGGGTATGGTAATAACTGTACCGTTTCATGTATACTTAATATCTTGTTATTTGAAATTTACCACCATTGATTAGCACATTCTGTGCTGGTCCAATTTTTCTGACTGGTTCAATCATTGTGTGTTGTGTAAAGCTCGGCCCATTTTCAAAAGCAGACTAAAAAGCCATATCGGTTTAGGGAGTCATACCCTCTGTAAAGCGCCCTTGTTTTTGGTCATGCTATGCTTACAGCGCTATATAAATAGTCCAGTATACAATACAATACAATACAATTGTGTTACAGCCCACAGAACACGGAATGTTTACTGTATATACAGGGTGGTGCAAAATAACCGGACTAGTCACATTTAGGTTTGCATTTAATATAGCCTGGGTTTTTTTTACCACCCTGTATGTCCCGGGCCCGGCAGATAGCCATATTTGGGGTGTAATAATATGTTCTGGACACTGAATGTGTTAAATAATAAATTGTGATTCTTGCTTTCTTTCATTGGTTGATACCAAAGAAACTAGATGAGTTTCAGCATAATTTTCTTATTAATAATTTCTTTGGATGTGTGTAACTGTATGTGTGTGTGTGTGTGTGTGTGTATATATATATATATATATATATATATATATATATATATATATATATATATATATATATATATATAATGCTTTGCAAATGTTGTTCAGATCAAGGCTGGTCTTGTGATGTGTGTCCTCTGTAACGCCGTTCTTCTCTTCTCCATCAACACCTGGGGCTACACGTTCTTCGACCTCGGCACTTTCCCCGAGTGGGCCTCACATGGCAACAACTGCACCGTGACAGGTGAGCGGTCGGCGACAGCCAACGCCACCCTTTGGCCCACCGGAGCACCGACGGGAGCAGACATCTTCACGTCGACAGTGTCGTCGTTCTAGGCGGCTTCTCTTGCTCGCGCCGTGCGCTTCGACGAGCCGTGATCGCATCGCGTAGACGAGCGCTTGGCGTATTTTGTGGTTCGGCGTTGCAATCTGTGTATCGCATGTCCTAAGCAGTGTTTTTGGTCATTTGTTATTTTTATTGTGGTTTTGAATTTTTTTATCTCTTGACTTTTCTTGGGATTGGATTCTTGGGGGCATTTCTAAAAGGAATTTTACATTTGCCAGTTAAGCTGAAGTAAAATGGCGACATTAATATTAATATATTTTGCAGCTTTAATGGTGTGTGATTTTAAAGAGAAACTCTTGGAAGTTATTTACTAAGTGAGGGAGTTGCATTTTTGCCTGCCAAGTGCCAACCATTCCCAGCTAAATTCACAGCTTTGAAAATATTCTTAGTGGAAATCCATTAGTTTACTTGAATATATCCAAAATCTTTTACTCATAGCAAGATTTAGATTATCATTTTAGCAGTAGAAAAATTTTGATTTGTTTTTCTTATGAAGTATTTTGCTTTCTTTTTCATTTATCGCATTAGTGCACCACAGAGACTGATATTGGCTTATGGTTTGATCTTCTCATTAACACTCGTTTCTTGAGACTTGGTTGCATTGCATATAGTTACAAAGTAGCTGCGAGTTCTAGGGTTAATGTGGTTTTATCGTCTCAGTGTATTATTATTATATGCTTTAGGTTTGTTTGTTTGCGATTACAGGTGTAGTGCGGCATGTACTTAATAGTAATAAATCACTGAGTTTACAATTTATATGTTCTTTATCATGTCAGGCGTTGTAAAGATTTGCATTTGTACTTGAGCGGTTAAAATTGATATACTATCTAGCTGAGATGTTAGTCCTTGGCGTTGGTCCTGACCAGTGTTTATTCTAGCCACCTTGACTTTGGGGGGATTTTGAAATGTTTGGCGGGGGCGACAAGGTCTGAGTCTCCACACTTTTTTTTGGGGGGGGGGGGATTCCATCCCACCAGCCAACATATAAAAAATTTTGGTGGGAATTTTAAAACTTTGGGGGCCGGAATTCCCCCCCTCCCCCAGATAAGGCCTAGAATAAACACTGGTCCTGGCCTTAAGGACAAGATACATGTCTTTGGTACTGGTCCTGGCCTTGAGAGCCAAGTCCTTGCTAATATTCCTGCTATCTAGATGTATAGGGTTCATCTCAAATCTGCAACATACTGCAAGCTATCTGTGGGGTGTTTTGATTATATGATATTTGAGTGATGTATTGTAAAAGACTGAAGTTATGATTTTCTTTTAAATTTTATCTTTAGAGTCTGAATATATTTTCATGGCTACATTATCAGCAAGGTTCGAAAATGTGTGCTGTCACTGTTTTTGTGATTTTGTTGTTATTTGTCTTTGTGCAGTAGGAAATTTATCGTTGCACTGATGTTGTCTGTAGTAGTGTTAATAAATTGCATAGCATGGTTTATTTATGTGGCTTCATTTGTAGAAGTGGTTTATTTCAGGCTGTTTCTATGGATATTTTCTCTTTATTTCTGGATTCAGAGTCCCTTATGTAGATGTCTTGTCTGTTGAGTTTCTTGTCAAAAATAGAAAAAAATTTTGTTCTTTAGAAGCAAAGATCATGTCCCTACTCTTTGTTGTAACATTTTAGAGATGGATTTTTCTAAAATTCTATTTTGTTCTGAGCATAACAAAGATTTTAAATAATGTTAAGGTTTCTGTCTGCAAATAATTGATTTCTGACTTCCTAAAAGACATATTATATAGTAGTTATGACCTTTGAAATCTATTTGTATGCTTTATTTAGTGACTTTTATTAGTTTTTTTTAGAGATTATGTTGTAATTATTAGAGAAAAATAGATTTTATATCTTGTATTGGAAGACACTGTACATTTACACACATTTACACAGAGCAGTTGTTTGTTTAAGTCGCTCTAAAGGATTGTCATTTTGAGATCTCCCCGAATCCAGAGGAAAGACATCTGATCAGTTTAAAGTTTAATTGTAATGTTTATGAGTTCTTGTTTGAGATTCTTGCGACTTGGTCTTGTGGCCAGTCAAGGGTTGTTTGATTTAGTGCTGGATTTACTGTAATTCAAAGGCATACATCAACAGACTAGGAGTGCTGGCTAAGTGTTTGATTAAGGTTAAAGTCAGGAAATTTGGTGGTCGCGAATTTGCATTAAAAAAAAATATAGCAGGTCAGTCTTTTTAATGCATGTGGCTTTCTTAAAGCTTCCATCTCAATAATGTGATGCATTTTTATATGGCTTGAATAACTTATCACTTTTCTTTTGTAAATGGAATCACTGTTTAAAATTCTAAAATTTTCAATTTTTAGAACATATTATGTATGATTCAGTGCATATGTTACCAGACAAAGGTGTTTGTTATAATTTAATGATTACTAATGAGTCAATGTTGTTTTGAGATTCTTGTGTAGAATTTAATGTCGTTGTTAGATATCTGTTTCAATGCTTCTGTGTGTGTGTGTTCAATATGGTTTTGCATCAATTAAATCATGAAATGAAATTCAGAATGAATTATTTTCATTCCTTGTTACATTTTGTTCACCACCTGTATACTTGAAAAAGTGAGGTGAAAAAGAATTAATGTCAGCGACTTAAGAATTTGAGTGTGTATATATATATATATATGTATATATATATATATATATATATATATATATATATATATATATATATATATATATATCTCTCGAATCATATATATATATATATATATATATATATATATATATATATATATATATATATATATATATATATATATATATGATTCGAGATCTCAAAATATATATATATGTATATATATATATATATCTTGCAACTGCAGCAATTTATGACACTTGTGAAACTTTGGGGGGTCATAATCATGATTGTCTATCACCTCAAATTTGGGGACCATCCCATTCTGTCTAACAAGTAACTGCAGCCCAAGTAAGTAAAAAAGTAAAATCTCGTTAATTTCTAAAGCGCTTCCAAAAGATGCACCGAAGTAGCTCCTTATTCCTATGTTGTTCAGTGTATCAAATATACTATTTGGCTGTTGGAACGAGCAGTATCTGGAATGATGTGATGTTGTGCCATATAAGTATTACACTAGTGGTATCATAGCAGTTTGTGTATTGATTACCCAGCACTGTTACCGGTAATTAAATGCTGTTTTCAAGGCGTGGTTCAACTCGTATATATTTAGAGTTGTGACATTTTTTGGAATTACAGTAAGCAGATTTTGTGAGGGAGTGGCTGTTAAAGTGTTTGTTGTACAGTTAGAAACTGCTTTAGATATTGTAGTGATATTTAGGCTAAGTTGGATGGCATTTGCAACCTGTGAAAAAAACACTCTTTGGTTTGATGTGGATGGATTGAGTGCTTGTCAAGTGACAAGTGTTTTACTGTTTGATATGCACCCTACTGCTAACATTTATCGCAAGGCTTTTTGTGTGTACGTGATCGCATGACCAGTGTTTATTCTAGCCACCTTGACATTGGGGGGGATTTTGTAATGTTGGGGGGGGCAAGGTCTGAGTCTCCACATTTTGGGGGGGGGGGGGTATTTCCATTCCCCCAGCCAACATAGAAACAATTGGGGGGAATTTTAAAACTTTGGGGAGGAAATTCCCCCAGAGAAGGCCTAGAATAAACACTGTTGCATGATTATGTTTTCCGTAATAAAGTAGTGTTTAGACAGTTTAAAAGTAATAAAAAGCATTTCTTCTTTGTTTGTATGACAACATTTCAGTCTCGTGATATGCAGGTTTTTATAAGTGCAGGGTTTAGAGAATACAGTAGAGAAAATCAATCCTCATCACAATTTATATCTTTGAAATTTATTTGAACAAATTATGCAGTAAAGCAATGAGACCTGAACACATTTTGAAAATAATACAACAAAAATATGGTCATACAAAGAAAGTTTTCTGATTGAAAGATGGAATGCTTCAAGTTATATATACAACAAATCAATGTCACAAAATTTGCCTCATTTGAATGATGTCACATTAACAGTTTGACTAGTCAGTAACTGGCTTAGTTCACCAAATGATGCAATGGTGTAGTGGTAGAAGGTTGGCTGATCTGCCTGGCAAGTTACTGGTTTGAACCTGGCCCAAATGTCAAACGGGAATGTTACCATAATGTCTGTCAAGACAGTGTATTGCATTCAAGGCTACAGGAATGGAAGAATAAAATTAATCAGAATATCAGCATCTTTGATGTCATAATATTGTTCAGATAGGTTCTACATAATCTGTGCTGGCTTTGTAAAATTCTTTGGATAAAATCAAAATTGCCAAATGCAAAAGTCAACTGAAATGAATAATATTACCGGTATTCCAAATAAGATAACAGTTTCTTTTTATAAAAAACTCTAAATAAGTAAACAAATAAACTAACAGAACTACAACATGGAAGAAATTGAAACTTTAACATTAACAGGTATAACTACAAAGCTATATACTATTGGAAATTCAACTGCAGACAGTATTTAGGCTTTTCTATTAATCTACTAAAACATCAACTGTTGCTTATAGCATATTATATGCAAATGGTTACATATTACAATAACAGCAAACTGTGACTGAGCAATGAAACATTACAACTCTACAGCGCTCTTTTAGACATTAATTGCTGTTCACAAGATGCCGAAGAAGAAAGTCACATATGAACAGAACTATCAAAAAATTGATACAAAATGTTGATAAGTGATAGCAATAATTATTTACAATGCATTCTTTTCAAATTCAGTGGATGTGTTATGAAAACAGCTGTATGAAGAACCTAAAACCAAGTGCCAATGTCAATTTTTAGAAATGTGAATAACCATAGACAAGTGATTTAGTACAAATTGCTACAAGTGCTATTAAATAATTATACGTACAATAGTGATACAGGATACACAATCCTGCGGCGTAAAGTATTTACATTGCATTGCACAGCAACTAAAACTAGGAAAAGTCACTGTATGAAGTGATTACAGCGGACAGATTTAATGTATTATCTAGTAGAAAAAAACTCGGCTTAACACAAAATCTTGAAAACCTTTACATCCTCTATCGATCACAGTCCACTGACATTTATTCAGAACTTTAAGCCACTCGAAAATATCACCGCAGCAAACGTCCACCAAACATGAAAAGATTTACAAGCTGCAACACCAACAATGTATGGTAATACCGTAACACTATGTTACATGGCCGTGCAAAACTTGCTTAAACTTAGATCAACGCTATGTTGAATCTCAACCTGGTTCTAAATGAGTGATATGTCTCTAAATCACTGCTCTACGTGGCATCTACGAAATTCCAGTTGTATCAGTGCTACAGGCCACAGCACAAACAAACCGAATCTACAAAAACTACAAGTGATTCCAAAAAGCACATGTATTCGACTCACAAAACGTTATATTAATATACAAAACTGTTCCTTAATTAACACACACACTGTATCACACCGATATATGGTACATATGCTATACATTGATACAAATTTGACTAGAACTGCGTTAACATCAGAATGTAAATGACTGCTGCAAGGAATCTACAGTTTTCTGCATAGGAATCTAAAATTAAATCGCAAATGATATTCATCTTCAGTGCACCAAAACTATCAACAATCCAAAGCTAAGCACATTTACATTAATCTTCATATATGTAACTTAGCATGATTTAAAGTGGCTTAGGAGGCATTACTGCCAGTGTGAAAGCCACTAGGGGCTTGAACCTGCTCCGTCAGCCTGCCGCTCCAGCGCGTAACCCACTCTGCCATCTTCTGCCTCTAAATATTTGTTTCCGCCCAGGCTCGAACTGGGGACCTTTCGCGTGTTAGGCGAACGTGATGACCACTACACTACGGAAACTTAACAAACACACACAATGAAAATAAAAACACATGTACTGTATATAAGTGATTTGCGCATAAATAACAAAGGAAAATTATTTTGATATATAAAAATAAATGAGATACAGAAATCTTACAAAAGGTCATAAAAATCTAAAGATTTTAAACTCAACAGTAATAAGAAAGGAATTTACAGCAGCAAGATATATTAAACATAATAATGATGATGATGATGATGACGACGACGATGATGATGATGATGATAGTGGATTATTACAGTACTGAGATTCAGTTTCATTATTTATTTTACTCATCAAAACAATAGACGTACAGTTTCATACCCTATAAATGAAAGAATTCTAGCGTATCAAAATTTTAAAAATTTGAAAGAATCGTTTTGTCAGTTACAACGCAAACAAACAATATCACTTGTGACACAAAACAATGAGATTCTTTGTTGACTGGCAGAGAATTCAACGCTGAAGATGGACAGTTGTTTAGCTGCCAATCATCACATCGATTGACATCGTGGCGTTGACAACGTCAGACATCGTCTGGCTGCTGCTGCTGCTGCTCAGGTGGGATTTTCCGATGAATGCCCACTCGGGAAATTCCCCAAGATTAAAATAGACGTAGCCCCAGGTGTTGATCGTCAACTGGAGAACTAAGATGCAAATGATACTCATCGGTAAACCAGCCTTCAACTACAAATAAGTAAGAGAAACATTCATTCATTCTTCTCCACGGAGGCAACACCCGTTGGTGTCTATTGCAATTTGAGTTTGCCTCCTTCATTTGTCTCTGTCTTGCGTGGCTTGGTAAGCTTTATAATAGGTATGTCTACGAAGCTTACAAAGAAACACAAGACAGAAACAGAGAGATACTAAAACAAACAAAAAGCAAATACTAAATACTAAATAAATAAAAGTACCAGTATATCACAATAACAAGTCACAGCCATGCAAACGTCTATAAGGCCTCTAGGCTTTAACCCCCAACCCACTTTTTGAGAGGCTAATATAGGGAAGGGGAAAGCATAGGTTGGCCCCCACTTATGACCCAAATTTACACTCAGAGGGAAGGGAAAAGATATAGGGATGGGCCCATAATTTTTGATTCAAGTTAATGCCATTGGAACTGCTATTATTGTTGTTGTCGTTATTGTTGTTGTTATTATTATTATTATTATTATTATTATTATTATTATTATTATTATTATTATTATTATAAGAAGACAAAGGAGAGAGGGAGAGGAAAGCTTTCCTAAAGAATCAAGGTTTTCTCTTGAGATAATGTTATTATCATTATTAATATTATTATTTATTTATTTGTTATTATTATGAAAAATCATGCATCATACAGATTAAGTATAAACTGCGTTTTCCAATTACCATGTCGTAGATTTTTATGTCACCGTAGGCAAACACTATTGCATTCGGTGGCGTGGAAACGGGAAGAATGAAAGCAAACGAAGCGGAAATTGTAACCGGAATCATCAGATAAAGCGGATTTATGTTCACCGTTTCCGCCTAAAAAAGAATAGACAAAAAAGTCCATACGACAAAAATCAACAGCGCATAGAAATCCTCGATAAGAATGAAAACTTAGTGCACGAAATGTAGACAGAGTGACTGAATATAAAACTAGTGAACAATACACAAGGACAGATGAGCAGTCAACAATAATTGAAGTTAGTAACTTCTTACAATACAAACAATCTGATTGCTTAATTGACTGATGATGATGATGATGATGATGATGATGATGATGATGATGATGATAATAATAATAATAATAATAATAATAATAATAAAAGGGTTAGAGTGGTTCAGTAGGATCTGCCATGTGTGAGAACCACTATGCAATAATAATAATAATAATAATAATAATAATAATAATAATAATAATAATAATAATAATAATAATAATAATAATAATAATAATAGCAATAACAATAATAAAAGGGCTAGAGAGGTTCAGTAGGATCTGTCATGTAATAATAATAATTATTATTATTATGCCATCAGCCCCCAAGTGCATAATAATAATAATAATATAATAATAATAATAATAATAATAATAATAATAATAATAATAATAATAATAATAATCTAACAAAGACCAATGCACTCAGTAGTTGTCAGACTTACCAGTTCGGCCAAAATCGGCATAAAAATGGTCGCCGTAGCAACGTTACTTGTAAATCCTGTAAGTGCAACGGTCAATAGACAGAGAACCAGGACAATGGCCCACCCAGGCAAGTACTGGAAATTGCTCAACATGGCACCAGCAATTTCAGAAAGACCAGAGATCTAAAAGCAACATCATCAACCAAATAGTTTAGAACATCGACAAATAAAACCAATTTCTCGTTAGTCGTGGAAAATTCTGAATTTCCAATCGATGCTATTTCAATGTACGTGATCGAGACACACGCGCATGTGAAAATCCTACGAAAATATATGATTTCTGCAAATAATTCCGAAATCTCGTGGATTTGTTAGTGGACAACAAAACTTACAAATAATCAAAAATCAGTTCCAAATTCTCCCGTTGCAGTTCATTCAACAAAACAAACAAACTTACAAATATTGAGAAAATTCAAGTCAGAAAACTAGACATAATTTTTGCCATTTACAATGTCACCTTGCAGGCGTCTGCGAGGGCAAAACCACCCCCGAGGAGAATGATAACACCCCACGGCATCTTCTTGTTCACCGTCTGCCAGTCAAGAAGGGCTCCTACCCTCTTCGCTGATGACTCATCATCACCTGGAAAGTAAGGTACAGTGCGACATCATTATGTGACATCATACAGTAGAACCCTGATATGATGACAACAGTTAATGACAACCTGCTAGTAAAAGCATGGGCAATTAGCAATGATCCTTACACATCCGATACAATCATCGACTTCTATAGCGCCACTTCATAATGCACAGAAGCATCAGCACATCAAAATGCATGCATAGACATCTGAGATGGCATTTGGATTTTAAAACAGTATTTACCAGACTGTGGCTATAATGAGGTTCGACTGTATCGATTAATGAAAAACTAATCTCTAATCTGCATTTCAAAAAGCTACTACACAGCTAAGCACACACTCCATTGACCATGTCAGCACAACCTGAACATCTCATTATAATGTTTTTAATACTGAGATTACTTAACCCCTTAACCGGGCGCCCCGAGTCACGCTCGTCCATTTTACATTGAGTTACAGGTAGTTGCCCGGTTAAGGGGTTAAACAGCAAAACTACGGCACATAAAATAGAAATCGTGAAGCGTGAAGATACAGCTTATGTCTTAGTTTTTCCAAGTGTGAGACATTAACTTGAATCTGGACGCCTTCGTCGGAGAAAATCCGGCAGACGCGATGGAAGGAGGAAAAGGAAAGAGGAGACGGTCACGGCAACGCTTGCATCCGTCACGTATCTATGACAACAATTTAAAAAAAAACAATAAAAGCTCGATATGCCTTGGGGGGGGGGGCAAGCATCCCACAGAATGACAGTTGAAAATACTGGTGCTTACATGTCCAACCACCCACCGTAGAAATTTTTTGTGGGGCAGTCTGGCCAACCACCCACTGTAGAAAATTTTTGTGGGGCAGTCTGGCCCCACTAGAATTAGAAAATATGGGTATGAGTTTACCTGGTCCCACTGGAGTTAGAAGATATGAGGAATGAGTGTAACATAATATAATATAACAATAATAATGTGATTTAAAGTGGTTTAGGAGGCTAAGTAAGCCTGTGTGAAAACCACTGTAGGAACTTTCCACAGTAGTCCAGCACACACTGGAGTTTGAAAATATGGGGCATGGGATGTCCAGCCACCCACTGATTTTGTGAAATATCAACCACCGCAAACAATTAATTTGGCTGCCATTCACTTAAAAATCATTTACAAAGTGAAATAAGGATGTTTCAAATTTTCTCACAGTTGTAAAGCAGTAACTGTGTATTATCTCACACAGGGCAAACCCTCCAGAGCCACTTTAAACCTTATTATTAATATTAATAATAATAATAATATTATTATTGTTGTTGTTGTTGGTGTTATTATTATTATTATTATTATTATTATTATTATTATTATTATTATTATTATTATTATTATTATTATTATTTAAACTTTGTGAATTTATGGCATCCATAGCACTCAAAGAATTTTGATTAGAAATTACTAACTCAAAAACCAATGACTGCATATTTGTTGTTGCTAAGTGGAGACATTTTGCATAGCATCACCACACTTCAACATTATAAATTGAATATTAAAGAATTGAGACCAACTAAACAAATAGCAGCCTTCACTAACGTATTTGACATCAGGCTTCCCCATCCTCGTACGAATTCCGGTTCCCTTGTCAGCCAGAGCAGGGCGAGAACGACGAAGTGACAGAAAACCAGCATTTCGGCAAAACTGAAACATCACAACAGCCAGGGTGCAATTTGTGACCTGGAGCAGTGGGGGGGATATGTTGAGCTTGAGGGGTAAGTAGTTGTTGGGGAAGTGTAGCAGTGGGAGGATGTAGTGGTGGGGGGGATGTAGCAGTAGGGGGGATGCAGTTGGGCAGTGGGGGGAATCCTCTCTTCCCCCCCCCCTACAAATCGCGCCCTGACAACAGCCATTCGTTAATGGCAGATTCACACCGTACAACCGCAGTCTTAGTTAAGCAGAGATCAACTTATCAAGGTAATTTGTCAGAAAGTGAAAATTCATGGCACATTCACACTCGATGCATGACTGACAGCAGGTATATTTTCACAACTGCAAGGAATTATGAGCCAATGGCGGCTCCAGGATTTGGCAAGTGGGGGGGGGGGGACGTTGGGGTGGCAATTGCTAAGCATGGGGCCAACTATTTCACATAAATCAGCACATATAGAGGAAGAATATCACACTAGATGGGGGCCAGGCATGGGCACCCTAGGCCCTGTTGTGTAGCCGTCTCTGGTATGACGCAAGCCAGGTGGAAATTTTAAAAGCTTACCTAATCTGACCCAGTTTCCTGTATTCACGCTTGATCACCTGAGAGGCAGTTTCAGAAGTTGAAGACTTTTCCGTTTCTTGCTGACGAAGAAATGCTTCTCTGTGAAATGAAGACATCAAAATATATTCAATCGTCAACACTCGGTCTCAAATCAGGGTTAATTGATACATCACCATTGCCACTAATTACAGAAATCACTAAAAAATGATAAATATTATCTCATACATCTTCATCATAATTATTCTGATGACAAAAGTGAAAATAATGAAGATGAAGACGATAATGATAATGATGATGATGATAATGATGACAATGATGATAATGACAACGATGATAATAACTATAACGATGATGATGATAATGATGACGATAGTGATGATGATGATGATGATGATGATGATGATGATGATGATGATGATGATGATGATGATACTGATAATGATGATGATAATGATTATGATGATGATTACCGTCATTCCATACTGAAATGGCAAATGTGAAATACATGCAATAGAAAAACTTTGTAAAATTTTAAAAGGAACATGCTGGAAAGTTGCACCTGGGTCCAATAAACAGGACAAGGAGCCAGACCCAAGCAAGAAAAAGAGCAAGGATCATGTTCGGCAGCGCCATCACAAACCAAGAACTGAAGTTGATACCAGCATCACCTCCGTAGATTCTACAATAAAGGCACCGTCAACAATAAATATATGCAAAGAAACACATTGACAGCTTTGCCACTTATCCTTATTTGCAGTGTAAGCATAATAATAATAATAATAATAATAATAATAATAATAATAACAATAATAATAACAATAATAATAATAATAATAACAACAACAATAATAACAATAATAATAATAATAATTATTATTATTATTATATAATTAATTTATGGCATTGTATGAAAAGATTCTTCAAAAATCAATTCCATCTACCAAATCCCCCTCCTGCACCAGATCTAAAAATAGAATTGGAAAACCCACGCATCAGCCTGTCCCTTGAGCACGATATTTGGACCAGTTCCGGTCAGCGTGGCTGTTCCTCCGATGTTTGCAGCGTACGCGATGCTCAGCTTCAAAGCCTTGCTGAAGTTCTTGAACTGGCGATCTTTCGTTACGTCGTCTTCTGCGATCGACCGATCGAGATCGATTACAGTCACGACTTCTTTTATGCTGCTGTAAAATCAATATGGAAATCAATACAGTACGATACAATCGATATAGATATTTCAATCTGACGTTTGACTTGTCAAAGAAAATCACTTGTCAATGTTGAAAGCACTTTAAGCCAGAAGAGATCCACGTCAAATAAACACCAAAACAAAACAAAAACATCAAACCAGAGAAATTGTTCTAATACAAATCAAGTCAACTTACAACAACTTCAGTCAGGCATCAACTTTACACTCTGAAAACCCAACACTACCACTAAACTACAACTACCACTACCTCTACTACTACTACTACTACTACTACTACTACTACTACTACTACTACTACTACTACTACTACTACTACTACTAATAATAATAATAATAATAATACAGGGTGGCACAAAAATCCGGACTAGTCACATTTAGCTTTGCATTTAATATAGTCTGGTTTTATTGCACCACCCTGTAATAATAATAATAATAATAATAATAATAATAATAATAATAATAATAATAATAATAATAATAATAATAATAATAATAATAATAAAATAATAATAACAACAACAACAACAATAATAATAAGTGCATTTTTATGTAGTTTAGTGGGAATTCTCATGTGCTGAAAACCACTGTTGCTCATACAGCCAACCACATATTCCAAGTTCTGTTTGCCTGTTACATCTGCAATCATTAATTCTACCAGGAAAACCAATTCACATCAACAATAGCAGCACTTAAATAAATTGTTGGCAACGGGATTGAGTCAATTTTTTCTGCACAATTATCCAGCAAGAAATGTGTCCAGGGTTAACAAATGGAGGAAAACCCTCACAATAAGCTATAGACTGGTCTACTCCATACAGTACTTCCAATCAAATAACAATGGGCCAAATGGATTAGTCTTACCAGGCACGAGAACAAAATAGACGATAGACCCCAAACAAGAACTGGAACGCAGCAAGATGTTTCAGTCAAGAATGTTAAAAATAACTGCAGACCATGATAACTTTTTAAAATATCTACATTTACCATACAAGTATCATTGTGGTGAATTTCAGTTTTAAAGGTTATACAGAGTAAAGATGGCACTGGGCTTATAGCATCTATTCAGTGAATGTCAACAAATGTAAATCATATCGTAAGAGAATTTAAACAGATAGAATTTTCTGCCAGGCCTAAAAACTCCAAGTAATAATGATATGATGACGTCACAGTAACAAGTACCATCAATTAAAACAGACCATCTTCATCATCATCATCATCGTCGTCGTCGTCGTCGCCGGGAACATATGACAATGGGGCTCTCTCTGGACAAAACAAGTAAGTAAGTAAGTAAGTAAAATCTCGTAAACTTCTACAGCGCCCCGGAAAGCAGCACAGCAAGGTGTCAAGTGAATGGACACGTACAGGTAAAACTGCTTCACCTGCCACAACAGGTAATCACCTACCTACCAGTGCCTGTGCATAATTGACTCCACAGATTTCAAGCAATTAAACTGACTTATCTATCCAGCAGCAAGTATTTTAATCACATTAATAACAGCACTGGCCATAACTCTCTCCTCCTCCTCCCTGCCCCCTTGCTCCCATCCCCCTCTCCCTCTCATTCTCCCCTCCCTCTCCCACTCTCTTTCTCATATGGATGTCTTTAAGGCGAAATGGCACCAGACACACTGAGGAGTTAAAACCTGGCATTCTCTTTGTCAATGTAAACATCATCATCATGACCATAACTATCACTCATCATCACAGTCATCACCGTGACCATTACCAATGCCAGCACCTCTGTCCCAAACACATCCACTACTACCAGCACAATCTGTCACATTGCACAACAAAAAGTGTCACCCCAGAGAAGGATTTACACTTCTGAAGTAAACCATTCATCTTCACATTCACCTTCACACTACTCTTCACATTCACCTTCACATTCAACTTTACATTCAACTAGGCCATTGTCAACTGCAATTAACATTGACACAACAACGACGAAAACAACAACAAAAACAACAGAAACAAATCATCGCTACAAACCAAATCCATAATCTGATTTCCTTAGGAAATTCAATCTGCACTTAGCTACAAAACAACACTAAATCTTCGAGAAAACATTTCCGCTGTTAGCCTCACAGTGCACTTTGCAACTGACAACCGATAAACAAACAAATTAAACGCACGCACGCCTAATACCAGCAATGGCGGAAATGGACGGATGGGTGGGCAAACTAACGACAAAATGACGCAGCAAATTGCTTTTCCTTCCCAGAACAAACAAACATAGAGACATCCCTGGGATCTGCATTGCAAGCGACATTCAATGCCACAAAACAAACACAGACCACTCCAGATCTTATGGTCTGCAATGAAGCAACTGTCTACCACCAGATGGCCGAAGCGTAGGACGAGACATCATAGTAACGGATCGCTGCCACCTGGTGGAGAGAATAGTAAACTTCCAGTGCAGCGGTGAGTCAGTATATCGATTACTGAACCAATATCGCGATATTTAGCCATATAGAGAGACCGAAATATTGAACCAAATTTTGACATTTTACTGCCCGATATACCAAATACCAATACCAACATCAAACCACCACTAATCCAATGTCTCCGTAGATAATGAGGACTGTTTACCTTACTCATTCACAAAGGAAGCAAAATAAATATAATAATAAAAAAATAATAGCAAATAATAATAATAATAATAACATTAATAAAAAATAATAATAGCATTAATAATAATAATAATAATAATAACAATAATAATACCGGTAATAATAATAATAATGATGATGATGATGATGATGATGATGATGATGATGATGATTATGATGATGATGATGATGATGATGATGATGATGATGATGATGATGATGATAATAATAACAGGGTTTAGAGTGTTCAGGAGGGTCTGTACTGTGCAAGAACCACGGTGATAACCAAAAACCACAATAATGCAATAACCATAGTAGCAATAGTAGTAGTAGTAGTAGTAGTAGTAGTAGTAGTAGTAGTAGTAGTAGTAGTAGTAGTAGTAGTAGTAGTAGTAGTAGTAGCAGCAGCAGTAGTAGTGATGACAAGGTATAGAGTGGCTCAGTAGGGTCTGTTTTGTGCAAGAACCACTATGTTTCACCCATGCATCCATTCCCATTATGGTCTTGCTGTGTGATCTCACTCTTTGCCCTCTTACTCTTGTCCTCTCTGGTAGGTTTGTTCCTGTACTCTCCTTCTTTGTCTTCTTCCGGTTTTCTCTGATTCTACAAATGACAAAACTTTGCAGTAAAATCCAAATTACTTTACGCCCGGGACGTAAAACTGCCAACGTGTCTTCGCGCTTACTTTCCGCCCGCGCTGATGTATCGCCTTCTCTTCTGCTGGTTTTCGGCCAGCAGCAGCAGCGAGCTTTCGTTCTTCGGCATCGGCAGCGCGGCCGCCACTTCCACGAGCGTGCTCGAGCTCTCGTCCTTCGGGAACCCGATGACGACGGGCACAACCGGTTCCGCAGAGGACGGAGGATTTTCTTCGGGGTTCGGCGGGCACGCGGGTGGCGCGGGCTCGTCCAGGAGGGTGATGCAGGTGTCGTTTTTCGGAAAACCGATCGGGACGTCGAGCGCGTCGAGCGTGACGGAGCTTTCGTTCTTCCGGATCGGATCGCGGGGAACGAAGAGAGACATGAAGTGGCTCAACTGCTGATCCTCGGGATGCTGAGTGTGATTCTCCGATGTGATTTTGATTTCAAGTTGAATCTGCTCGTCTGAAAGATTAAAAAACTATACAATACAAAAACTATACAAAACCTACACAAGATTCTAACACATACTGATGTAAAACTCAATAAAAATCTCGACAATTGCATAAAAACCAAACTATTTGCAACGTAATAGAAAATTCATGTAGCGCTTCTACTGAGAAACAATTCAGAGGTACTGCCGCTACAATTGCTAAGAGCTGAGTTTGGACAAGCTTCAACAATTTCAACCTCCCACTTCTTCAAAGAATCAGAGGGTTGTACTATTCTGATTCCAAATTTTTGTCTTCAAGTGGGGGAGGGGTGGTCAGACCAATATTTTCAAACCCCCACAGGGGGGTTGTCATTGCTCAGCACGGGGCTAAACCTCTAAGCCCCGCCAAGTCAAACAGTGGGCCAACGGTATTCTAGAGGTTCTAAGAGGGGCTCAGGTGGAATTTGATCCAACTTTCATTTCTGGATTGTACCCGTAGACAGACAGCAAAATACCACCTATGCCAGCAGCAGGTCGATCCGACGCCAGCCTCTCCAGCTGCCTCCTGCGATGCTCCCCGAGCTCACGGAGCACCGCGTGAGCGATCGGGACCATCATGGCGGTGGTCGCCGTGTTGCTCAACCACATGGAAAGAAAGGCGGTCACATTCATAAACCCGAACATGATCCTGTAATTAAGTAAGTAAGGAAAATCTTAACTACCGGTACTGGTATGCAGTGCCAATAAATGCAGCATCAAAGAAGAGATCTGTTACAGATAAAATTACTAGAACAATCATAACAGCACTCAATGGGCATCTAGAACATACAGCTGGAAGTGACAAGCGTCACTTCCTGGAAAGAAAAATGCAAAACCCATTTATTTTTGATTGCATACCTCCCAAGCAGGAACCAGGAAATTTGGACTTACCCCTTGTCTTTCAACTAAGAACTACCACAGACATGATTTTTTACTATGATTCTCACTCTGAAGCAACCATACACTAATAATAATAATAATAATAATAATAATAATAATAATAATAATAATAATAGTGATGATGATGATGATGATAATTATAACAATAATGATAACAATAGTAATAATAACAATAACAATAATAATAACAACAACAACAATAATAATAATAATTAATAATTAATAATAATAATAATAATAATAATAACAATAATAATAATAATGATAATAATAATAATAATAATGATAATAATAATAATAATGATAATAATAATAATAATAATAATAATGATAATAATAATAATAATAATAATGATAATAATAATAATAATAATAATAATAATAATAATAATAGTGATGATGATGATGATGATAATTATAACAATAATGATAACAATAGTAATAATAACAATAACAATAATAATAACAACAACAACAACAACAATAATAATAATAATAATTAATAATTAATAATAATAATAATAATAATAATAATAACAATAATAATAATAATGATAATAATAATAATAATAATAATAATAATAATAATGATAATAATAATAATAATAATAATGATAATAATAATAATAATAATAATAATAATAATAATAATAATGATGATAATAATAATAATGATAATAATAATAATAATAATAATAATAATAATAATAATAATAATAATAATAATAATAATAAGAAAGAAGAAGAATAACAACAGCAAGATTTGTTTGGTTCAATATGGTCTGCCCTGTGAGAGATGCACATGCATTATTATAACTGTATATGATTGATTGACTGATTGATTGTTTGATTATTTGATTGAAGAAAATAAGACACCCATAACAAAATTAGTCCATTGGAGCCTATATATCTAGAAGTTTAGGACCTAGAGATAGTGCAATAAATACACTTAACAACTCTCTTCGCTGCCGATGCATGGCATATCCAATTAACTCTTGTATGGCTGCCATCACAATATATTAATATACAGCGCCTTAATCAATCACATGAAATCAAATCTCCACTGTATTCAGTCAAAACATCTGGTCTCCAATAAGCCACAGATCACAAAGCAACCAACACAGTGTTGGTCCCGGTGAAAATAATCGATCCGTTATGAAATTCAGTCTACGTTACAAAAAAGAAAAGGTCAAAGGTCAGACTGACCACAGAGGTCGCGACCCGACCAGCATGAGGACCCGAAGCGCCACTCTCTTGTGAAGGTTCCACTTTTCCACCGCAATGGCAATCATGAGGCCACCAAAGAACAGCATGTTGGCATCCTAGAACATTGACAAGACAAAACATCAATGATGGAGAACTAACAAAACCAAAGTATTATTCACAACTAATAATAATAAAAATGATGACGTCGACGATGATGATGACGACGACGACGACGGTGAGTAGGAGGAGAATCATAAGGAGAAGGAGGAGGAGGAGAGAGGGACTGTAAAATCTGGTAATAACTGGAGAAATAGAGGGACAAAGAGCAAGCGGGCGACTAGACAATACAATACACAGGTGGAAAAGAATTTTTATAGCACTACAATATAGTCAATAAATAAAGCCATACAAAAAGACCACCAAATCAGATGATGATAGCAAAGTTAGGAATGGTACTAGCGCTTGCCAGTGGTGGTGATGATGATGATGATGATGATGATGATGATGATAATGATAATACTATAAGAGCATCATGATCCAAGTACAATTCAATCATCATATTTCATTTAGGCAGGAATTTCCATAATCAAGTGTACAAGATGGAGCGCATACATCAATGGACGGAACGAGTTGGTAATAAGAAAGACAGTCAAGCAGGCAACAGAACAGACAATGAGACAGACAGACAGACAGATAGACAAAACAGTGGCAACACCACACCAATACGGCATGCGGCCCGGCTTCTCGGGTCGATAAATTATGCAGGGAATCAATCGGAGTGAACGTTTTGGGGAATGTTTACGACAACATTAGAAGCAAGCAACTACATTAGCAGCAAGCAATTGCTTTAATTCTGCGGGCACGAAGAAACCACTTGGAAGAGAAAATTAACGTGGAAACAGGAGATACAAAACGGAAAAAATGGACAAAGAAAATTGAAAACATTGCCAAATTAAATCAAGGAGCTTTTATACAACATCTTTGCAACAGTGCACCACGTATATTATACGTCATATAAGTCAGTGGTCACCACAAAGATGAAATTACTTAAACAATATTTTTAAGTGTACACACACACACACACACACACACAGAAGCTTTAACACGGAAAAAATACAATCATATTTGAAACAGAACTGAAACATAAGCAGTATTGGATCTGTTAGGGTTGGTGCTTAAATATTCCGGTCTGGGAGTATTCTAGCCCCTTCTGCCTTCTGGCAAAATCAAACACTAAACAATAGGCAGTTCGACATATTTCCACATGCTACAAGTGCCATCAGCTGATCAATGCCTTAGGCACTATGATCATGGCACTATAGAAGCTTGACTGACTCGTCTTAAAGCAGCTGTCATCTGATCCACATCTTCTTCTTCTTCTTCTTCTTCTTCTTCTTCTTCTTCTTCTTCTTCTTCTTCTTCTTCTTATTATTATTATTATTATTATTATTATTTTAAAAAGTATAAAAGTGCTTATGACTACCTCTATGGCACACTTCTCAATGGTATCAATTGTTCTGACAACAGTTCTGAGCAAAAACTTTCCAAAGTGGTGCTATATAAATGCCTAGCTATGCTCTGACTGCTCTTTCTGGCTCGGCCTGTCCGTAATTCAGATCGGATTTGGCGTGCCACTGGCTGAAGCCCTAGGCATTATGATAGTGACACCACAGAAGTTCATTGATTGATGACCATGATCAATCGATTGATTAATTGATTGGTTTTGATTGATCGAGTACTTTAAACGGCACGAAGTTCTGACCTTCAGATAATGTTCACACACTTTCCGCGAATCCATGATTCCAAACCATGGCATGAAGACTATTGGCAGAAGAGCTGTAATTGCCATAGGTACGACCTCGGTCATCCAGTAAACTGCCATCACCAAGATGGCATACGCACATTTTGCAGCCTGTGGGACGAATATAATAATAATAATAATAATAATAATAATAATAATAATAATAATAATAATCATATAATAATAATCATCATCATCATCAAATAATAATAATAATAATAATAATAATAATAATCATCATCATCATCATCATCAAATAATAATAATAATAATAATAGTAGTAGTAGTAGTAGTAGTAGTAGTAGTAGTAGTAGTAGTAGTAGTAGTAGTAGTAATAATAATAATAATAATAATAATAATAATAATAATAATAATAATAAAGTGGCTACGTAGGGTCTGCCCTGTGTGAGAACCACTATATCGTAATAAAACACAAATCCATTCACAGTTCTGAGCAATTTCTCTTTGCTTTTAGCACTTGAACCGGAAAGAATCAATTAGTGCAAGTAGTTAGGGTGAAAACACTTTCAATGACATTAGGTTACAATGCTTGCATAAAATATCAATGATGAGAATAACCTGATGACTGCCTAAGCAACACCGAGGCAAGAATTTCATATAGATTAAGAGATGCTAAATTTAAGACAAACCAGGGACTTACTGGCCATTTATTGGCATGGAAATTCCCAGGGTCCCTCCCTTGAAGGGTAAATAAAATGAACCCCAAGAAGGCCTATACATCGTGTCATAGCCATTTGCAGGGGCATAGATCATGTGAGGACTGCTGGGGACGGTCCCACCCAATAAATAGTGAAGTGAGTATATAGTATCATTTATCCCCCTCCCAATGTTTAAAGTCATCGGTAGTTTTTTGAGCTTATCTAACGTTCTAAAAAGTCTGACAACCAAAAAGGTCATCACTAGAGTTTAAACATATTTATGGGTGTGTATATTTAAACAAAAATAATCCACCCCCACCCCAATGCTGATGAGTGAAATATGCCCCTAACCATTTGTCATAATAGATTGCCTAATTAAATGTATCAAAACAGAATCAGTTTACTAGCTAATAATTAACTTGGGCCAGTGGCGGCTCCAGGATTTGGCAAGTGGGGGAGGAGGGGACGTTGGGGTGGCAACTTCTAAGCATAGGGGCCAACCATTTGTTGATAGATATGTAGTAGTAAGTATAGGGTCCCAACAGAGGACCACTGGGGAGCCATGCATTCAATAGGGAGCACGGGTCCCTCCAGACCCCCCCATGTGGAACCGTCACTGACTGGAGCAGGTGTGCTGTAACTGTGACCGATATGGGCCCCTGAGGTCAACACTGTATTTTCAGGGCCATGTTTTGTAGTGCGTTACTGGGAGAGAAAAAAACTTCACTGATTGAAATATTCCGACCAAATATAAGCTCACCGGGGAGGCGTATATCAGAGGAATCGGCATGAGAACGACGGGTGCCAAGATGGCGACGAAGTTCCCTCTGTACGCCCACAGCTGCTGGCGGATGGGGACCGACGACGCCCCGTCCCGGTCACAGCCCCTGGACATGTTTTCCAGAAAATCCAACCGTTCCTGGATGCTGTTTGGATCAATAGAAGCCCATTTCCAGCGGCGTCCTCAGCTTCACGATCCACTGGCGGCTGACGCCACGGCGAGATGGAGGTCTTCCATGTCGCCGATCTGCGGCAGAATCGATTTCTGCGCAGACGGAAACCTGGAAAAACTGGAAAATACCGGATGAATCATGCCCATCGTTTCCACCGTCCTCAAAGGTCGAAGGGGGCCGCGTTTGCATACACTGTCATCCTAGCTTCTGTAATAAAACGCAGCTGTAAATTTCCTCGCGAAAAAGCGACGCCTAATTTCTGTCGTCTAAAATTCCGTAAAATTATTTGATCGATTTAAATTTTAAACCTTAAAATTGCATTTTTAATACGCCTTCGCCGAGATCTGTTTTTCTCCTTTCGGTTACTTAGCGCTGTAGTCGTCGGTGGCTGCGCTGGCTGACGGCGCTCGATCGATGAAGGGCATTAGCATCGCCACGGAAGGGGGAAGGGGAAAATGCCCCCTCCAACCTGACCCCAGACAACCTATCAGATTCGCGCAAATCCAGTGAGAAAGTTTTTTCTGGAGGGGTGTGTGGAGCGGGGGGTAAGGAATCTGACACGCCAGCTCCCTTTTGCCCCAACCCAAAATTCCTGGCGACGCCACCGATGAAGGGTAAATCATTTGGTGCCAGATCCTTTCCCAGCCGCCAGCATTCGACATCGAGACTGCCACTTTGCGCTGTCGCAGGTCTGCCAGGCTCGCTTCAGACAGTAGACTAAGAACGCCGCGTCCGTGTCAGACAGTGCAAAAGACATGTTTGGCCTCAATTTCTGCCTCAAATAGGCGCTGCTATTGAAGACGGTATCAACATACGAATGGATGAACAGTGGCGGCTACACAGAGGGTCCCGTGCCCCCTATTGAGTGCCTGGCCCCCTGTTGGGACCCTACACTTAAAGCTACATACATAACAACAAGTGGTTGCCCCCCCCCATGATTAGAAGTTGCCACCCCAACGGCCCCACTTGCCAAATCCTGGAGACGCCACTGTGGATGAATAATAATTATGCACTTCTATAGCACCATTTATATTAACAAAAGGAGCTGTCCATTAATTACGTCAACAATTTAGGGGGCTTTGAAAAAGTTTGACAGTTGTTGACAGGGGGGGGTCAAGAGAAGTTAACGTCAACAATTTCACTTTTTATAAATAATAAAAAAATAGGAAATTTCATGAATACTACTTATTACAATGGAAAAAAGCATGGCAAAAAGGTCATCACCACCACATTTTGACACTCGATGAGCAAAACAGGGAAAACTGGTAAAAATGTTCATCTCTGCAAAAAATAATAACTTTGTTATTGGAACCTGTCATTGACCTTAGGGGGGAGGTAAAAAGTTGTTGACATAATTATAGGGGTGGGGGTAACTGAAAGTCGACAGTTGTTGACAAGGGGGGGGGGGGTAAAAAATTGCCCAAAAATTTTTGACATAATTAATGGACAGTCCCCAAAAGGTATCAATCGATGCTACTTCGAATCCATACGCAAAAGACCCGGCCATTCCAGAGGTCAGTCAGTGGGAAACAGCAAGACAGGCTATGGAGGAAATGCTAATTGGAGAGATGTATTTTAAGCATAGATCCGAAAATGCTCAGTTTACTGGAAGATCTGACAACAGCCCGGTTATTTCTAGGATTATCAATTTGGGGAGGGGTGACGGTAAATTCTGGGGTCCCTGCCGAAAAAGTCTGACAAGCAAAAAAGGTCATCCCATAGCTGAGAATCGGAGGGGTGTGTGTTGGGGGTTGTCGGTCTCAAATTGGGGGTAGGTGTTGGGGGTGTAGAAATATCCCTGTCTGGCAACCAGAGGGAGTTCCAGCTAGATTTTGGCCCAGAAATAGAAAAAGTTCTCTTACCAATTTCAGTGTTGGTTCTAGGCACACTTAATACTGCGATTCTGCATTGTACTGTCCTGCGATTCATAGATGGCCTCAGATTCAGTTGGGCCACTGTTACCCCCCACCCACCCCGGCGATTTTCAGCTGCAACTATGGCATATAGAATTATCGCCATCTATCGAATAGATAAATCCCAAACTGCAGTCAATTCGATAGAAATACGATTAACAATTTACAAAAAATCCACAACTCATTGGGAACATTTTCTAATTTATAAAAATTTTAAACACAGGTTATCACCTTATTTCCAAAATTTTTCCCAAAGAAAAGGATCAAGATCAAACAAATAGCTGAGCTATGCACACACATCAAAGCAAATCAAAGACAACAGTATGAAGCCAGTGAATAACAAAAACATAATAACAAAGATTTTCTACAAACAACAAAACAATATTATAATCACTAAGAAAAAAACAACTTAAATATGACTCGCAACTATAGCAGTGGCAACATTTCGAAAGCGTACACATGTAGTCTGTGACAAAAATGCAACTTCAAGTGCAGCAAATTTATTTAGCACAAGGAAGAGGACAAATTAATTACACTGTATCATGTTTCAAAGACATAAACCAAAGCTTAAAAAATAAATGCAATATGCAATCCAAGGCATTAAAAATGTCTTATTGCTTCAAGTTTGTTTAACGAGCGAGACACGGCCAAACATTGTATTATTACGTGGTTGTTCACAACTTCACACACGTTAGGTCATTTGCAAAGTGAAAAATCACACGTGTGGGACAACTAAAAGGGTGAGCAACTTGTCCGCGGTCGCTATGCCATGGTCAGATTCGAACCAGCAACTCTCCAATTGCATGGAAAAAATCCTACCACTAACCCACTGTACCCCTTATTACAACCCACGTTTTACCTTGCAGTTTAACTCTGCTCCTCATTTTACCACCGCCCTCTAGTGAGTAAGGCTGAGTCAACCTTAGGGCTCCTGTGGGAATCGAACCCGCAACCTTCTGCTCCATCGTCCCGTATTGTTACCACTCTGCTAACTACATAACAAACATTAAAACCAGCAACACATGCCACAACATATGCATTAACAAACTAAATACAATCGACGTCGATAAAATGTTACCATTCCAAGGTCCCTAAATCAGTCATCATATAATGCAGAGTTTGAAGACAATTTAAACTTATTCCTCTTACATATCATCTGTCAAATAATTATCTTGTAACTAAAGTTCTGAGCTTGTTAGTTAATAGCAATCACAAAAAAGCAACGAAACATTTCGAAATGCAAAAGGTCAAGTAAAATGAATCTGAGAAAACCGGGAAATGGTTTTGTTTTCACATTTGCCTTTCTCATTAACCACACAGTGAAGTTTCTTTTCAGATTTCTCAGAGATCATGTAAAACGCATAAGTTACAACACTATCCAACTGCCACAATAAAGCAATTTAAAATCAGATAAATATTGCTATTATATTCAGTAGTTGAATGCACAAAAATGAAAGATTTCCACTTCTGTCCAACCTAAACAGCTACAGAACAAAAATTATCTTGTTATATTGATAGGTCAATGAATAATTTTATTCATGATCAAGTACACAGAAAATATAAAGAACTAGACATGTCATACTGCATTTAATGTGACAGTTCCTTTTTCAAGTGATGAGAGAGAGAGACAGAGACAGAGACACACACACAGAGAGAGAGAGAGAGAGAGAGAGAGAGAGAGAGAGAGAGAGAGAGAGAGAGAGAGAGAGAGAGAGAGAGAGAGAGAGACAAGACTTGTTTTAACATTCTAGAGACAAAAAATTAACCACATGAAGTATAAAAACTAATAAAGTTAAATGTAAATGTTCATGATTGGCTTTGGTACCTGATGCCTATTGCTCTACACTAATCAGAATTATATTGTATTGCTGTAATAGGGTTAACTAGACATGCGTACGAACTACCGTAAGTCATGGGAACTGGGTTACGCTACGTAGCAAACACAAGGCAATACTTAGCTTCTATGTTTGGTTACATTACATAACAAATGCATGTTAACAGCACATTTCTTATCAACAGAACCACGTATACAGCAAACAGTTAGTGATATATCGTATGCAAACTGTCTCTAGATAGGTGACATCTTACATAAAAGAAATACAAAATTTTAAACAAGAACTAACTCTACAGAAATGCATCTGTACCAATAAAGAAAAACACTAGACAATGACAGAAACTACACTGGTAAATAAAAGACTCAATCAGCTTTATAAATTATCTAACATATATGTATAAATGTACAAATTTCATTGGCTCTTGTGAACAATAGTATAAAGCAAACTTGAACAATAGTATAATGCAAACTTACAACAACAAAAATCATTTATATATATATATATATATATATATATATATATATATATATATATATATATATATATGCACACACACAATTCACAAATGAACAACTGCCAACCCAACGTGAAACTAATATCATAAGCATTAATCCAAATGTTCAATATTTAAAGAACAAAAACTGACATCAAATTATTAATAAATAAGTGAATATAGTCATAATAATAAGAAAATAATCCAGAGCACGATCAAAATTTGCCGACTGTGGCAGCGCTCGAAGAGAAATAAGGTACAACCTATTGCAAGCCAATTTCTCCTAAATATTTCACCAAACCTAACAGAAATTCCCCTTTCCCAAAGATAATCTTCTTCAAGGTCCTGTACTTGAACACCGGCAAACGTGTGACAAAGGTCAAGAGTTCAACTGCTATGCTAGTCACCCAAATTGGTGAATTCACTCAACACCTGCGCCAGTTTTTTTCGGTTGATTTTCGTTTCGAACTGTTCCCCTAGAAAAAAAACACAAATTGTCTCATAAATGACAGGCAGATTTCTAAAATACAACCGATGTTACACCTTTAAATATTTAAAACTCTGGACATGGTGAATCAGTGAAAATTTCTACACCAATATGAAAACAAAGATATCTGATAAACATAAATATGACAATAATATAATCTTTTTATAAATATCAGCTAATATCAGAAAACACAAATTTTCATACAATTCATTAAAAAATAAGACAATTTCATAACTATTAGGTAGCACAACATTATACACAAACCATAGACAATGGTTCTATATCTTACCCAATATGATTGAATGCAAACTGTATGTTGGACTGTATTATACAAATGAGTGGGGGCATTGTGGAGTAGAGGTGGGGGTCAAGGTGGAGTAGTGACTTGGGGGTGTGGTGGAGTAGTAGTAAGATTCTTGACATGCAACCGGAGGGTAGAGGGTTCGAACCTGACCCTAGCCACTGCGTAGTGACCTTTGACAAGTTGTTAACCCCTTAATTCCTCTGCACTTATGTTTCTTCACATTGTCAATGACTTAACATACATTAATGAACATATGATATATAATAATAACAACAACAAACGAATATGTAGTAGACACGAAACTCAGTTCATGTTGTCTTAATCTTTAACCCTTACCATTCCACCGAAGGTCTCGAAGAGTGTCCCAAAGCGGTCTGCACGTTGCATTATACCGACAGGCAGAGCTAACGAGCGTGTTTAACCTTTCGGTAAACGCTTCCTCCTCTGCGGGGAAATGTTTACACATACCGCAAATAAAACAGAAAGTCATGCAGATGCTCAAATCACGGAGAGAAACGATTCACAAAAGAAGGCACTAGGCGGCAGCACATGCAGGATCGATCTTAACCCTTGAACCACCAGGACTGAGTATACCCGGTTACGGTACACTGTGTGTAGTTACAAAGTATCTGGCGGTTTAAGGGTTAAGCTTTGACATTTAGATTTTAGAGAACTAAAATGTCTTAGACTCTTGTGCTTGGTTAGATTGGAACAGATTACGATTAAAGACTCCAAATTCATGCTAAAATACCAATCACACAAGTTTCCTATAAAATTCATATAAAATCTAAAAGGACATAGCTAAGTCTTTAAATTGCATAAACCATGAATCAATATTGCAAGCTATTGCATGGCCAGCATTAACGTAACAAATTAATGATTGAAAAAACTTCCTATTAGTGTCTCTTGTTAAGCGCTCTGGACTTTAGCCTTTGCTATGCTTGCTGCACTTTATAAATTGCCATTTAATAATAATAATAATAATAATAATAATAATAATAATAATAATAATAATAATAATAATAATAAACTTGGAGTATATCTGTGAGTCTATCTGCATTCAAATGATCTTATTTTTTGAACTCACAGGTCTCTGACATTATCAAATACTGAAAACATGGCTTTTTTTCTTTTGGCCAAAATATTTCTTTGTACAGACTTCTGCTTAATGCATACTTTCAAATAGTCTACAGCACAGACCTGGAGTCATTAACCTTAAGGATGATTCAAGGTTAGTAAGTAAGTAAATGCTGAGATCCAACATAATAAACATGCACAAGTATTGCCATTGCCTTTAAGTCAATTTAAAAGAACAGTAGTTAGCAATGTATTATTTTGTATTATTCTAGAAAGTGTGCAAGTTAACAGTCTGCCAAAAAATAAATTGAATCTGATGTTAATACTGAGACTGTCTAGATAACTTTCTAAATATTGGAAACTAGGGAACCCCTTGTATTTTGAACAAATTTCTCATAAAACATAAAAAGTATTTGCTTTAATAAATGCACCAATTTCAATATAATTTCTGATTATGGCAATATAGCAACATTTTTAGTCAATATAAAATGGCTAAAATTAAACAAACTCAGCAATGTCTTATACAGCAAATGCCAAGAACTGCCAAAATGGTTGCCTTTCTACAGGCTATCATTATAATAAAGCAGATTCAGGCTAAATTGATTAACCCCTTAACTGAGCAACTATTTGTAACTCAATGTAAAATGGACGAGCGTTACTCGGGGCGCCCATTTAAGGGGTTAACAGCACTAGGTGCTTCTGTGAAGCAGCAACACATGACAAGACCGCTATAACATAAAACCAGAAACTCATCTCTCTGTTAGTGCCTACGATTTTAAAAATCAAATGCCAATCTCTAGATCGTGCAATGTCGGCAGAATCAACCGACTTCGGTCCGTAACACCGCGGAACACCGCGGAACCCCAAATCTCGGGATAAATAGACACAGAAACAAGAACAAAGCCAGACAACTACCTTGGCTGGTATCTGTCAAAAGGCACAGGTTTATAATTGCCGTGATGGAGTCGACGCCTGGATCGGACGTGCAAGGGACCTTTGCCGGAAGCTCGGAGGTGGAAGATGTACTCCGGGTACTGGGAAAGAACACATGCTTAAGAACGCGTGCACACACAAACACACGCAAACACGCAGATAATGCATCAAATAGGCGACCATTTACAAGAAGAGTTCAGTCTGTCGAGCTTGATAAAATAACTTATATATATATTCTGCCATAAGCACATATAACAGACCAATATTTCCCGATTTAATTTACCTCCTTCTGCAATTATTAACCTCGTCAAAGTAAATCTTCTAAAAAGCTATGAAAGTTTACACCCAAGGGTGTACAATGTTGTACATATACAAGACAATTTACACATACACATAATATAACGCCGCATATATACAAGGAAATTTACAAGCAGATATGTAATGCCGCACAAGTACAAAAATTCTATCCGTAAAATAAGTCTTGAGAATGCATGCACATGAAAGTACTGGTATATGCATAGGGGTGTTCATGTGCCTGTATGTGTACATAAAATACAAAGAGTATGCAATGCAGAGCATAATTTCACTGCCAAACACACAGAGATGCAAAGAGGGAATACCTTTAGAAAAACCTAAGCAAATTATTCATATGAAATTACTAAAGTTAGAGGCATATAATTCAAAAGTTTACTTCTTGTAGCATGCATAACTGGGCATTTTTAAAAATGGGATGAAAAGCTACATAAAGCAGACGATGCCGTCAACTTTGTTCCAGATCCAAATAGTAGCACGCTGGTCGCATGCAGCCAGTGGTTCATCCCATTTTAAAAAATTCCTCCAGCGTCCTGAACGTTACCGTTCTTCGGAAAGCAACAAAGCGTAGAAATAAAACAAAAGCCGCGAGCGTCTTTCCACCTACTTTCCACGTTTCTTCAGTATTGGATTGTTGACCTTCAGAAGGGGTTTCAGAGTAACGGGTACGTCAGGCATTCTCATGGTCGTCAGTTGGTAGCCATGAGCCTCGCTTGCCAATGCTGCAGCCGACTACAATACCAAAAGAAATGGCCAATTACAGTAGAACCTCGATATATATACACACACACACACACACATATATAAAAGTAAGTAAGTACTAAGTACTAATACATACACCGTGTCCACAAAAAAAACTAAGCCAATGCTGAACTGATTTTTAAAAACGAAGCTTAGACTGACTTAGGTAGTTGTATCCTGATTCAAAAACTACAAACATTTTAGAAACTGGTTCAGCATTAGTAGGGCCGTGCTGATAAATACATCGGGTTGGTTTTTTTAGCGGACACGGTGTATAAACGTATACAGTGGAACTTCGAAATAACGGACTTGGTTATAACGCATTCTCGGCTACAACGTCCCATTTGATACACTACCGTATTGGATGGTGTTGGATATAACATATACCGGATATAACGCACTAAATTTTACAGACATGCAAAGTATGTTATATCGAGGTTCTACAGTATTTGGGACAGCTTCCATGATAAAAACCTGATCACTAACAAAGAAGTAAATTGAAATTTACTTTGTGAATGCCTGCTATCTGCTGTAAATAACACAACCTTTTCACCTCTTCATAGTATTTAATAACACCAAATTTAAAGATAATCACTAACAGCTCAAAACACCACAGAAAGTTGTATAACCAGTGTCATCCATAGATTAAATTAGCTTAGCATAGATAAAGATGGCAAGAGATCTGCTGAAGGGTCCAACATACCTTGTCTGACAAAATGGCCGGGGATTGGAGTTGAGTCTGAGGGGCGTTCTGCAGCCAAGGATGACTCAGCACTTGTTCCACCCTCAGTCGATCAACAGGATCAACTTTCAACAGTCTTTCAGAACAACGACACATATATAAACACAAATTGTAAATATTAAAATAATTATTAAAATAATTAGAAATAAATCTAACAACAGTAAATAAATCTTCAATATTAAAAAGACCATAGTGGCAACTTCTACAGCTCTGTTAAGCACAGGAATGGAACCACTGCAGAGAGATGTTTAGAGACAATCGCTTACCTGCAGTTAAAATTCAAGCCATTTTCGGAAAATAAATTAAACTTTTACATTTTAGCATTAGCAAAACTGCCACAAATATGTACAACATCATGGACTCCTTCTATTGGCTAGAGGTTAACAACTTACTTTACACAAAGTCTCGACCATGTAATGTAACAAGTAAAATATCATTACAGGAACTACGAAGTGCTTTGGATACTTAAAAGCATACGGGGGAAAATCCCTACTGCATCACCACGGATTACACCACTAGGATTCGGTTCAACCGAGCATCACCTCGTGACCAAATCGACGGCGTCGGGCGATATGTAGCTCCAATCTTCGACGGGGAATTCGTAATGGCCGGCCATGATCTTCTTCTTCATGACGCTCGTCATCTGCTTGTTCGGCACCTCCGAGTAGAACGGCGGATAGCCGCAGAGCATGATGTAGACTATCACCCCAAGGCTCCACATATCACAGCTCTACAGTAGAATAGCACGATATCTACGGTAAATGCGGCGTGCAGACGTCATTAATTGCTTAAGTTATTAATTTTCAATTGAATGGTTGGGGTGGAATAAAGAGTTAAATGCAGTTACCATCTTAATGGTGAGGTTGTCAATTGAAGGGCCCAGAGGAATAAGGAAGTAAATCCAGTTACCCCCTAATAGTGGTGAAAATATCAGTTGAAGGGTCCGGTGAAATAAGGAAGCAAATGCAGTTACCCCTCCTATTGTTATTAATACTCAAACCATTGGGGGAGAGGGGGATCGGATACAGTTGCCTCCTTATTCCACCCAGCCATTCAATTAATCCATTCGACAATTCAACACAAGCCTGAAAGTGAATTGTATAAGAGGCAGTAAAAATTGCACGATAATCAAAATTTAATTGCACGCTCTGCAAAACAATGTAATGCTCACAGCATGCGGGCAATACCAATGGATAGAAACAAAAACTAAAGCCATTTCTCTTTTTTAAGTAATGCTAACAGCACCATACACAATGCTCTTGCAATACTTTTGATCCAAGAGCTGCATACATTATCAATGATGATGATGAGGATGATGATGATGATGATGATGATGATAATGATGATGATGATGATGATTATGATGATGATGATGATATAAAAATGATGATGATAATGAGAAGAAGAGTATGAGTAATAACTGTAAAGCACTGGTCATGGAAGTCAAGCAATAACAAATAAGCTGTAATTGACAGTAGAAACCCAATAAACATGACTTGAGCAACTGCAGATATCAACCACTACAAGTGACTCCATTGCAAATGTAGCATTATTCACAGTTTAAGTTCACTTACAATTGAGCTTACAACAAATGAGAAGTCACTGTATCTGGCTAGTTTCGTATTCAAAAATTATAAAATTTAATCAAAGAGAACAATATTCTTTAACAAGGTGGCGCAAACCTTGTCATAAGTATAGGGGGAAGGTGGGGGATGAAGACATGATCCAGTACGACCCGCACCCTGCTGCTTCTGAGCTACCAACACCTAGAGACAATTTTCACAAACCAACAGGTAAAGAAAACACGAAACTTCAAAGAAAATCGTAAAATACCAAACAAAATAATTATATTATAGTGCTATACAAATAAAAATAAATAAGTGATTATCCTGATTACAGTTGCCTTATCTAATAGCTATGGCTAATAGTCAGGTCTAATGGGTAAACCTGCAAATGCTTCAAAGCACTGCCATGCAAATAATACTTAACCCCTTAACTGGGGAACCCGGATATATCCGTCCATTTTACATTGAGTTACAGTTAAATACACGGTTAAGGGGTTAAATTTTGTGTTATTAAATACTATGAAGAGGTTAAAGAGTAAACCCTAATTCTGACAGGAATGTTAGTCATTGGCCTTGGTCCTGGCCTTCGAGATTCCTTAAGAACAAGTTATAAGTCCTTGGTCCTGGTCCCGGTCCTGGCCTTAAGGGTTGAGTCCCTGGTCCTGGTCCTGGCCTTGAGGACTGAGTCCTAGTTAACATCCCTGAATTTTGGTAGCACGGGAGATATAATATATATCTAAGATTAATAAAAACAATGACATTAACAAATCACAATAACATATCTCTGAACTTTAGATTCCAGACTTTTTTCATTTCATTTTACAGAGAGCACACAAGCAATGACAAAATGAAACAAAGGCACAAATATAACGCTACACAAAGGCAGGCAGTGCTCATACCTGGGGAGCGACATAGTATGGCGTGAAATGTGGTGTCTTCAAATTCCCATCATCGAGTTTTGCAAATCCAAAATCAGAAAGTTTAACGACTGCATCCTAAATTCACAAATGAAGCAGATTATTATTATTATTATTATTATTATTATTATTATTATTATTATTATTATTATTATCTAGACAATTTATATAGCACCATACGCATGGCGTCTGCCAAAGTCAAGGGTGCTGTACATATTTAACATTCTGATGCAACATGAAACCTAAGAGCAAATACAAATTTATGTTTTTCTTAATCAAATGCATTAAAGGGACTAATATACTGGTTAAAAACTCAGAAAATACAGGAGAAACTCGGAAGCAATACGAATAAAGACAGGTTGCCACCTCTGAGTTGTCCTTCAGAAGTAGATTTTCAGGTTTGATATCTCGATGGGCGATGTTTCTTGAATGGCAGCAAAGAATGGACAGCGAAATCTAAATCATCATCGAAAATAGCCACACATAATACAGTGGATCCCACTTAATCGCATACCGTTTAATTGCATAACCCGCATAATTGCATAACATCATAAAAACCAGAACCAGTGTTTTGTGCGTACAATTAACTATCAGACGTCCCGGCTATTCGCATAAGCAAGGCTTGCACAGCACCTATGCAATTAAGCGGGTTTCACTGTATTAAGTTATGCTAAAACAGATAAAATACAATAATAAACAATCATATTTCAATATGATAAGGGAATAAGTAAGCAAATCCTTGCAAATTTAAATAACACTTTCGAAAGTAGTACCACGTTGGCTGCCTATTCTTAGGCGCTTGGACGAAATTTTAAATAGCCACGGCCAAAAGATGGGGGTGAGTCAGTCCGGGCCATTTTATCTAAAGGGTCATTTTACCCAAAGGGTCATAACCTGATGTAGTCAACGTTATAAGATCTCGACAAGGGCAACTTAAAACAGGTCAAGCACTATGATATTCTAGTATTTTAAAAAAATTACTAAGTTGACCAATTATCGCGGTGCTCATACAATGTTTTACTTAACCCTTTGGTATGGAAAGGCCGATATTTTGGCTTAATGACATATTGGCTATATGGATTGTCGGGGCAAAAGAGCTAAACAGTACTGTATTTTAACCTGCTTTGTGTACTTGGCAGCCTGATATTCTGTGAAGTACTTGTGCTTGCTTATCCTCTCGAAAAGCTCTCCACCTTCCATCAGTTCCATCACGATAAGAAGGCGCGACCTAAAATGTGATATCACTACAAGAGTCATCGTAGATTACCGGTACGCAAATAATCTCACGGCAAAACAGTCATAATGCAGCACTTGCATGGGTGGTTCTTGCCACAAGTCATCCACAGAGCATGCTCAAGGTAGGAACACCCAAACAATGCCAGTAGCCAAACTGGATCAACAATACAGCTCTGTGTAAAGTCAAAGCTCCATATAAAAAAACCCAATGAGGTGACATCTTTATAGATTTAGCACAAAAAGAGAGAAAAATTTAGATTAAAGATATTGCCTTAGATTATTATTCATTCATTTTTGCTGGTACATAATTACAGTTATTTTATTTATTTTGCATACATGAACTCAGTAATGTAGCAATATCTGGTAATACGTCACACAAAATTGTCAGCTTAATAATAATAATAATAATAATAATAATAATAATAATAATACAATGCATAACTTCTAAAATACATAGAGTTGGATGCATTGCAGCTACCTTGGTTGTGGCTCTGAAGGAAACTGAACTTCGTTTGAATAAACGTCCAGGACACCGACGATGTGCGGATGACCTCTGCACATGAACTGGAGCTGGACTTCCTGGCGCGCCCGTGGCCTATCCAAAAGGCACTTCAAAGCAAAATCCTGCCCAGTTTTACGGCAACGGCAAGGTCTGAAAAAAACATAAAATCTCTAAAATTCACGATCAGTTTCAACAAACAGCAGCATCGTTAAACATTTGCGACCCTCGAAACATAAAAACAACAGTTCTTTCTCGTTATCCAGACCCCAGTAGAGGGATGGAGTAGTTGGCTAGAGAGGCGTTACGGTTAGGGCTAAGGTTAGCCTAGGGTCAGGGTTAGGTTTGGGTCAAGGTTAGGCCATTACACTTCACCGGGGTCCGGATAACGGGAAAGTACCAAAACAACAGATGAATTCATTCGGATGATACCATTCTTGTCACTACCTGTAGACAAATGATTTAATTAATTAGTACTGTATGATTTAATTAATTAGTACTGTACCTGACTGGTCCACTGATCCCACAGCCAAGCTTATCACTCCACTTGACTTCATAATCTTCAATGATTGAGTGTGTCTAAATCAAAGATCATGAACTAAGGCACATCACAGAAACAAAAGCAACTGATAACATGAAGAAAGTGAACAACTGAAAGAGCGGTGTGGCATTTCAGGGGTCATACTTAAGAGCAGTGACTCAATCTTTAACGATAGCCGAAAAAGTGCATCAAACACCAACGTGGAATACTGAAATATCCCCGTAAAAATTTCCCCTAAATTACATCATCCATTCAATGGTTCCTCCTTCCTGCTTCGACCCGTATTAAAATTCTCTCTCCTCCCTCCCCTTATGTTGCTTTAAAATTACCCCACTTGTGATAATTATGGTGACGATCAGCATAATTCACCCAGGTCTGCTGTGTGAAAGACTGATGCCTTAAATATCATGATAGTAACATTAGATAGATTGACTGACTGACTGACTGACTGACTGACTGACTGACTGTCTGACTGACAGCAATCAACAATGTCAATCATCAGATGAGACTAAGTGATTTCGGCGGAATTTCGAGACAACAGCCTGTAGGCGCGTGAATAAGTGTCAATAAAAAGCATTCTACCTTGAAAACAAGTCCATTCGACTCCTGACTTTCGTTCTTTATAGACGCTCCGTCGGCAGCCATGACACCAGATCCCCTATATTCCAAAGCATAGAAATGAACGTAAACAGTAAATTACAATCTATGTTTTGACGCTGTTTCGTAGAACCTAAGTAAGTAAGTAAATTCTCGTTAATTTTTATAGCGCCTTTAATGAAGAACCGAAGTAGCTCCTTATTCCTATGCGCTTAAATAAACCTAATATAAATATGATAATAACTAATAGGAATTTATTTTTTCTATCGAAGTGGCCTTGCATAAATCAAGGCAAGATTTCGGCGACCATCAACTTACGCCAGCATTTTAAATTATTGAATGTCTTATGCGATGAGATTATTGTGTGACGTTGAATGATGGCGATGTTCAATTATACGAGATTGGACTTATAAAAGATTGACTTCTTGGGCGATAAATTCGAGGATTTCTAGCAACGGTTGCTGTAATGGCGGACTGCAACAAAAAGCAAGAAGAAGGTATTTAGTTTATTAAATCATTTTTGTAAGATAAAATAGAATAAAAATACGGAATAGAAAGCTTGACATATGACACTGGGACTGCATTCACAAGGCGAGTAAAATCGTGGGAGGTCACTACAAGGCGGCTGGTCAACGCACCCTGGGTATTATGATAGTGGCGCCATAGAAGTTGTGTGATTTTGATTTATTTATTTATTGACAATTTGTATAGCGTAGTAGAATAAGGCTAAGGCCTACAACAAGAGCGCTTAACACAGTTTATATCCTATATTATATTGATTTATATTATATTGATTGATAAAGCGCGTTCTACATTGTATTCGTCTCTTTCATCAAGAGCTTAAAACGCATCTGTTTGGGTTGGGGTTTAATTGTTGAGATGTTAAAGCGCTTTTGTTGTGGGCCTCAGCCTTGTTACAGCGCTATAGAAATCGTCCAAGAATGAATGAATTCTCTTTTGCCCTGTGATTATTTATATGGCGCCAAATACTTGATTTGATGCGCCTTTCTCTAGGATTTTTAATTCTTGCCTATTGCCTTTAAGTTATATATTAATGCAGAAGCTGTTACGTTATGGACAACGTTTTCTAGCTGATTCTATTGAACGATGTTTGTTCTGTCTGTAAATCAGATAAATGTCTTCAGTCGTTTGCGGCCCTGGGTGTTGGGTTTGTGTGTCTGGTGGTCGGTCTTCCGCTGTGGTGGAAAACAACCGAGGTTTACCGAGTCCAGTTGCCGTACAGTGATGTAACAGAGATTGCTTCAACTCCAGTATGATTATTTTGTTTTTATCGCAGGTTCTAAGAAATTCTTCTGCCTATTCATGATTTTCTCAATTTTTGGTGTTTTGTAGCTCAAAAATTGTATGTTTACCCCCATATGCCTAATGCAAGCAATTGAATTGCAGAATTACCGCCTGAAAATAACTTTTAGTTGTCTTAAAGTAAAGTTTTGTTTAGAAGATTCATTTTTTTAAAATTTGTGGCTGTTTGATTTTATGCTTTCAATAATGTTCTCTTTTCAGCTCTCATATGCAGTGGAAGTTAACATCATCGAATTCAGTGAAGGGATTGCTGGTTCAAACTTTGGAGATAGACTGAAGTTTGAATTGGACTCTGGCGGTGAGCTATTAACCCGTTAACTGGGCGCCCTGAGTAACGCTCGTCCATTCTACATTGAGTTACAAATAGTTGCCCAGTTAAGGGGTTAAGATGTGTTCTTTGCGTTAATGTTAGGTCACTTTTAACGAATAAATTAAAAAGAGCATGTTATTTCATTCAGCTGAAAACCAGTTCCTGCTGAGAAGTGTTTGATTGTGATACTTATGACCACGTTTTAGGTGAAGTTTACTGGTGTAAAAGACTTAAAAAGCTTATAAAAGAAAGAAATTAGTTTTTTTCAAAAAGCCATGTTGATTGTCCTTTACTTTTGATTTAATTTAATTTGATTTTAAAACTGATTTATGAACAAGTAAGATCATTCGTTTTTCAGGACATTCCGAACAAGGACTCAATGTGAGATATAATATCAATGTGAGAGGCTCTTTAGCTGCCGAACAGAAGGCCGCAGTCTCTGCCGCTTCCATTCAAGGTTTTTAATTTTTGATCGTGCAGGATATTCATAAACAGTTTTGTGAAATTGTTCGTATTGAATTTGTTGATGTGGGCATTTTTCAGTTGTATAGTTACTGCTGCTGTACAATCACTGGATACCTTAATATCAAGCCTTAACCCTTAAACCGCCAGATGCTTTGTAACTATATGCAACATAACCACGCAGACCCGGTTCCGGACAGTTAAGGGTTAAGATTGAGAAGGGATATTTTTTGACAGACATACAAGTGACTGCCATACATAATTATTTTAGCTGAATTTAGTTCAGCGATATAGCATAGCATGGAATAAATTGCTAGTTTCAGTAAAATGCACTCTGCAATCTTGGTTGAAGGGAAGAAGGCCTGGAGATAGCACATGAGTAAATCTTGATTGTGCTATCATTTTGCAGTTCTTTGTTTGAGCAGAGTTTGAAACTGAACTCGATAGTTTGAAAGGAGAGCAGCAAATGGGTTCCTATTCTGTCTACTTACTTCCGGAAACTTCAAAATTACTGTCGGCATCTGTGGCATCCATTGGGGCCGGAAGATCTGCATTTTTGAAAGCCTCTCGAGGTTACTTCATTATTCTCTTATTACTATTTATTGTTATAAGTTTTCAATTGGTTACAGCTGCCTATATTTCATTCATGGTATTCTTGGTTTTTGTAAGGATCTGTATGCTTTCATCTGTCTGGATAATTTTGCTCGAAATGATTTTTTTCAGACTCCGATTTGACGTTGTCTCTGACGACGCACGTAATTCGAGATGTGTTTGTGAACGAGGCTGCCCTTGCCAAAGGCTACCGATTGGCAGGCGGAGCTGTGAACATGCAGGTGAGGAGAGTGAAGCTCAGATCTAGTTTTGCCCAATTTGCAGAGAAATTCACATATCTGGTGATCGCATACATGTCCGTGTTATTTGTGGTCTTGGCCATTATGGTAGATGATGACGATGGTGGTAGTGGTGGTGGTGGTTATGATGATGATGATGATGATGATGATGATGATGATGATGATGATGATGGTGGTGATGATGATGATGATGATGATGATGATGATGATGATGATGATGATGATGATGATGATGATGTCTGCCCTTAAGTAATTAGTTCTCTGCTTGCTTTTATGCGATGAGTGAAATGGTTTAACATTGCCTGCCTTGCAGATATTTAGGGGTTAACAACTTGCCCAAAGTCTCTACCAAGGTCACCACACAGTGGCTAGAGTCAGATTCGAACCCACTACTGTCTGATTATATGGCAAGAATTCTGCCACTACTCCGCAGCACCCACTATGCATGTACTATATTCTGTATGTGATGTTTTTGTGTAGTGTTTTGCACTGTTGCATATCTGTGTATCCTCGTGTTTAGGCGGACAAGCAGAGCATGAGAGGATTACGGTCGTATCCTGGTTACGAGGTTACGTTTACGCTTCTGAATCCACAGCCTGACATGGTCCGAGTGACGTGGGATATCGAAAACGCAGTGCAAAGTAGGCAATGCTTCGTCTATTTTTGTCTATTTCTATACCACCGATAATTTTTCTGTTTATTTTCATAATGGTTATTTTTTACGTCAAAGCGATTAGCTTGTTATTTTTATTTGCCCTATAATCTTAGAAAGAATAGTTTTGATAATATTTTCAGGGGTTTGTCTGATTTTTAGTTATAAATTTTCTTGTGCAGGGTACCTCAAGCCCTTGTTGACCTCGTTTTCAGATTATGCCGATATCAAGGTCAAATCTCAGGTGATGATCACCTTTGTTACTGTTCTTGATTTTAACGTGCCAATTGCCTTATATATATATATATATATATATATATATATATATATATATATATATATATATATATATATATATATATATATATATATATATATATATTACCAGATCTGAATATTTTTGCTATAATAATTTCACTTAACTAAGCTTCTAATCACTGCTGCTATATTTATTGCATCTCCAATTCCTGTTTTTCTCATTTTATGATAATAATTGGGTTTCACTGTAGTTGTTATACCAGTCATGTGGTGTGGCATAATTTCTTTGAATGTTGGGATTTGTCGTTTGTAGTTTTTGCATCAGACCGGACTTGGGGTGTTGGCAAATCGAGAGGCGGACGGCAGGGGGTTCTACCTCGCGCACACCCAACTACCCCATATAATTAACCCCGTCGAGGCATATCTCGGTTGAGTACAGGGTTCAGTTTGTCTTCTGCGTCTATCTGATTGAATTTTAGAGTTTTTTTATTGCTGTGCATATTGTGGTATATGTGTCCCTTAGATGTTAGAACGGTAAGAAAATTCATTTTCTGTAATTTATTTTAGCTTAATTAACTTATTATTAATTAATTAATTAATTTAATTTTTCTATTGTGGATTTAGGCTCTCATGTCTCCAACGATCCAAATCTCAATTTCATCGTGTATATTCCAACTCGAGACCAGTCTCCTCTCGTCATAAAGGATTCATTAGGTAGGAATTTATCTTTACAGATCAATATTGATCACAGATCAATATTGATTAGAGATCAATATTGATTACAGATCAATATTAATTGAAGACATTTTTATATTATCTATTGATTTTCATTATGCTTTGGTTTACTGTGACAGTTGTTGGAATCTACATGTAATTGTATAGCTGAAGTTCATCTAGTTTGTTAAACAGTTTGTGTGTGTGTATGTGTGCATGCGTGTGTGTGTGTTTTGCATAGAGTTATACACATTCTTGTGACAATTTCCAAATAACGTCCTTTGTGACTCAAAAATTTGCTTATTCAGCAAGTAATTCTTCCCGCCAGGTTTTTTTGGATGAGTTTTGACCGATATTTTTTGAACTGAATTCTGAGGAATTTCTTTAGCTGCTTTAAGTTCCTACTGTATCATTTGCATTAGAAAATTTTTTGAATTTTTCGGTCTGCTAGGTTTGCTATTGTCCTCATACTATGTCACTTCGTTATTTGTGATTTTTGTTGTTTCAGGCAATCTGTCTCATAGCAACGCTTTCCTAAGTCCGCGCTGGGGTGGACTGTTGATCTACAATGTTGATTCTCCGCCCGCGGGCGAAGTGTTGCCACTGCGTGTTGAAATTGACACGAAGAAAGTCATGTCGGTCTTTGCTTCGCAGTTAAGGCTTTTGCTTGGCATTCGACCAAAGGTAACTGCAAGGAACAATATATATATATATATATATATATATATATATATATATATACAGGGTGTAAAAGTAAAAAAGTGGACCCCGTTTGACATTTAATATCTCGTCCGCGTGTGTAACGATTTCAATACAATTTATAAGCCACATATACTTGGGAATGTTTCTGACGTAATTGCCAAATTTCATGCTGATATCTTTAGTATTTGCTGCCTAAAGGAAATAGTTGAATATGCCAAGAAACATGTGGTTAACCCCGTAACTGGGCAACTATTTGTAACTCAATGTAAAATGGACGAGCGTTACTCGGGGCACCCAGTTAGGGGGTTAAAGTATTTCAGCAGGAAGAGTTTTTATGTTGACTTTGTTCAAAAAAATTGTTGTGGATTTCAGTGATGGTTTCGTGTTTGTAGGTTGCAAGAGATAATGTCCAATTTCTTGATCCTAGCAACAGACTTCTATCTGCCTGGGTAAGTTTGTTGTTACATTAAACACTTTTATATTGCTATTTTATATATTTCAGCCGTCTCTCCGTTCCTTCATAAGCTGAAGTTGAGGTGACAGCGTGAATTTCCTTTCTCCTCCAGAAATGACCACCCTGCATTTTCCTAACTGATGCTAACAAATGCAATCTTGTCAACTCTTCCACGTCATCCACCCGTCGTCTTTTTGATCGCCCTCTTTGCCTTGTTCCAGGCATCATTCCTTGTTGGAATGTCCCCTTTCCAGTGTTGACCTAGTTTTGCTGTTCCTATGTATGTAACCCGAAATATTGCAGCTGTGGGTACTTGCAATGTAATCATGATGACTTTTATAATAATATTTATTTTATTGGATTGTCTTTAAGATTATTTGGTTAATTATAATTTATTGTCCACAACCAGAGTTGTGCGTAAGTATGTAAGCCCTCTGGTGAGTCAATTTGCCTTTTTTAAACGATATTTTTTTTAGGAACTTGATTTGTGGCTGAGGGAACACTGTATTCAGAATATCGTTACATCGTCGGCCACACTTTTGTCGCTGACCGATTTGCTTGACAAGATTGGCAACATCGTCATTAACGACGACATCGGGAAAGAGGTACTTTGCATGATTTGCGTTTGCTTATGTCAGCAGTTTTCAAAATTTTCACTATCATCTACGAAACGTTATTTGCCTTTGGGAAACATGCATAGAGGCTCATCCATATAGTACATGCACAAAGAGTCATATTTTCAAACCCTCCACCGTACATGCATAAAATCTCGTAAATCCAACCCTTCCCCTCTCTGCATACGTACTGTACGGATGGACCCCAGTTCTCGTTTTGGAGACAGTGAGAAGACTGAATTTTTGTTTATTTACCCAGTGATCCGGTAGGATGGTGCTACATAAATTCCTTATCTCTGGTAATTAGAATTCTGACTTGCTTTTTTAGTGCAGTTCTTTGTTTTCGTTACTTATTGCTTGCAGGTTGAAAGTGCAGTTAAATTCATTCGAAAAAGTATGCATTATCTGGAGAATGCAGGAGGACTCAAGGATGCGTTCATATTTTCCAAAAAGGGAATGCTAGCATCAGGTTATATTATACGTTGATTTTGTGGTTTCAAATCTAGTAGTGTCTGTATCAAATTTGTGGTCAATTTTGCTTCTAAATATGCATGGTATTTATTCAACGGTTAATTATGCTGCCTTTGCTGGAAATTTCATGCATATTTTTCTGTTTCAGAGGCTGCTTTCTTCGATCAATCGCTGCTACAGCTCTTGTATTTCCCCGAAGATCAGAAGTAAGTTTTTTCTGGATGCAGAATACTTTAAGACATGGAATTGGACAATAAACTGCTTGAAGATTGTCGTGCTGCCATAAATTCGTATAAATTGTCAGCCTTTCTATTTACTGTAACATTTTTGGACCGTCGCCTTCAAAAATTGTTTTCGAATGATCCCGTGAATGATGGTTACACTCCACCACATGTTTCCAGAACTACCTTTTAATGGACTTCCATGTATTGTATTTATGAATCGGGTGGATATCGGACGTGGTAAATAAATGGAACCGGAAATGTGGACCGTTCTGACGCCGTTGATCAATAGATCTTTGCCTGTATCTGTCCATTTCAATGCAAATTAAACTCCGTTGTGACTAAATTGCTTGAAATGATGTGAGTCCTATTTGTCTGTGATGTAATATAATGTAGCATTTGTATAGCGCCTTTTATATTTATACTCAGAGGCACGCTTGGCTTTGGATTTGCAAGTTAACCCCTTAGCTGGGGATCCCGGATATATCCGTCCATTTTACATTGACTTACAGTTAAATACAGGGTTAAGGGGTTAAAATAGTGAGGCTTTAGCAGAATTTTGTGATAGTATCGCTTTCCAATATCAAAGAACTATGTACAAATGCACAAGTGGGTTACTTTATTATTATTTTATTTAATTTTTAAATATTTACTGGATTATTTTATTATTTCCTTTTCAGATTTGCGATATACATTCCGCTGTTTCTACCGATTGGAATTCCCATAGTCCTGTCCGCTCTTCAGGCTGTTAAATGGCTTAGAAATAAACGAAAGCAGAAAACAGATTAGCTTTGTGTGCCGTGACAATCTTATCTCGATGAGAAATTGATAAGGCGAATTGGAGATGTTCTAGCCATTATGCAGAAGTTGAGCTGACTTGTAGGTGTTAACTTTGCCTGGTGGATGGTAATGGCTACGTGCTACCAGTTTTGCGAATGTTTTTGAGACTGTGTTCCTAGTGTTTTTCTTGGTATTCTAGGAGTTTTGCAGAATCAGAGGAATAACTGTTTTCAAACAGTTATTGTTTACAGATGGCTTCGTCGGTCTGTTTAGACCAGAAGCAGATATGGAAAATGAATCGGTTTTATAATGAACTTTGTTGTGGTATTTTGTTATCTTTCAATTTTGATTTCATTAGCATCAAGAAAATAAATTTTAAATTGCAAATGCATTTGTGGCTTCAATATGATGATGATTTACCTTTTGTGGTATTTGAAGGGGGACAGAGGAAATTACTGATCATTGCTTACTGGGTTATCAAATGCAGCAAGAGAGAAGTGGCAGTCTTCACCTCTTCCCTGATGTTCTGAGCCTACCCTACTCATGTCTTTAATTGTCCTTCCTTTACTTTGATCAGTTATGCACTTATGAGTCAGTGATACTTAACTGTGGCTCTAACAGTCTAATGCAGTGTTTATTCTAGGCCTTCTCTGGGTGAATCCCCCCAAAGTTTAAAAAATCCCCCTCCAATTTTTTATATGTTGGCTGGGGGGATGGAAATGTTTCCCCAAAAAGTGTGGAGACATAGACCTTCCACCCCAAACATTTCAAAATCCCCCCAATGTCAAGGTGGCTAGAATAAACACCTGAGTCTAACGTATGAGAGCACAGCAAACCTCAATGCGTTACGCAGGACATATCTCCTTCCACTCCGTGACGGCGGACATGTGACTGCCGGGGTATTGAACCCGGGCCGATGGAACTCCTGACGATTAACACGACTCTTAGTAGAGCACTAACTCTAGTATATTAAAGTTGGATTGAGTGCCTAATAATAGTGCTATGATACAAATTAGGCGCTGTATAACGTCAAACGATGTACTTACTTGCTACGCAAGTAGGGCCCGTTGTCTAAAAATTTTCATTGTCTTTTGTTTGGACTTTTAATAATTTTACGCGGTAAACAAAATATTAAAGTTAACGATTTTACAGATTTTACAAATATATTTGTGGTATAATTAATCTGATTGCCTTACTTCTACATTTGGCAAGGTATTTGCAGCGATTCTACCGATTTTATAGTTGTCGTAGTAAAAATCTATATGATGGTATGTTAGACATTGACTTTATGCAGCGCCTGAGTTCACTGGATTGGCATAAATTGTATTTATTGTAGTGACTATGGTTAGTGCGGAGTCAGTTCATCAATTGTGCGATGATCAAAGGATATTGCGAGCAGGAGTAATGAATGGGTAGACTTCCAGATAAGTCACTCTGATAGCGAACATTATCACTGTTGCAGCTTTGCTATGTTGCCGTATCTCTAACCTACTTATGGTTCGCTTATTCCGAAAACTCTACCAAGGGCCGATATAATAAACGCATGACAAAGCAGCCGCGCACATTATTAAGTCAACGCTCATGCAACAACTGGTGGCTGAAGTAAAAACTAAATTCTTTCAGTGGTAATCAGTATGTGAAGTACAGTATCCAGAGATATCCAAATAAAAATGAAGTACAATGATACTTTTGACGGGTTAGATACTATGGCTTTCACAGTTTAGTTTTTAGGTCTATCAAGATAAACAAATTTAATTTAATTCTGACAATTTCATATAACGCAATACGCATAGCGAAGGCAAGAGCGCTTTACAAGTAACCTTAATAGGAAATGTTAAATAAATATGTTTTAAGGTTCCTAGTGAACAGTTCAGGAGATGTCAACCTGGTCACATCCGCTAATAATAGTAATAATGATAATAACGAAACAAATAATAATAATAGCAAAACAAAAGCACAACTGATGACTTTTCGGAGACTCAAGGATTATTTATCTTTCTTTCTATTTTAGTTATTGGTTTGAGTAATGTCTGGAATTACACTGAACGAAGAGTTTATTGTTAGTATTACTGGAAATAAATCATCAAAGCTCTACCAGTTACATGATTTGGAGTAAGATTTTCTTTTCATTTTTAACATTATAAGTAGAAATGCAGGTTTGAGTGTCTGTTAAAAGCCTACTGAATTTAAAGTTTTCAATCGATTCTATAACGTTTTAAGCTGTGTTTATAAGTCTGAAACGAATATGTATTTACTTTCTACTTGAGTATTATGGTTGTAAGTCTTGGTATTTGGCTTCTGAATTAATTAGAAGCCATTATTTATTTGTCATTTCAATCTGCTCTGTTTTTTTCTATCTATGGTGGACCTGTTTTTTAAATCCTATGGTGGATCTGTTATTTCTGTCTGTGATAGTGTCAGTAGCAGCAGGATAAAGCGAGTCGAAAGTGAATCGTTTAAGAAACTCATTAATCTGAAATGTCTGAAGTTATCGAACAATCTCATCAAGACGTTGAGTTTTGGTGCTCAGGACATGAGCAAGCTTCAATGTCTTGATATCAGTGAAAATTCGCTCGCATCGCTGGAATTTTTGGAGCAGTTGCCGAATCTCGAAGAGCTCCACTGTGACTGCAATGGACTTGAGGTTGGTTAACAGATAAGCTTAGTTTTAACCCCTTAACCATGTATTTAACTGTAACTCAATGTAAAATGGATGGATATATCCGGGATCCCCAGTTAAGGGGTTAACTGAAGTCTTGTGACAGAACTTCTTATTTAGTTGTGAGAGTCATTTTGCAACATTGTTTTTCCTGAGAGATTTATTGAATGTATAGTTAATTATTTTCAGCTGAAAGTTGGAAATTTTGCACCTATTCATTTGCTAATCATCAAGTGCATTCCAGAATTTGTTTGGAAATGCAAAAGATTTCTTAAGGGAGGTCAGGTGTTCAAAGGGTTAATGAATCTTCTGAACTCATCAGTAATTTCAAATGGCTTGCCACATCAGTCATATTACTTTGTAATTAACGTGTTACAAAATGCCTTGCCCACCAAACTCAGAAATTTGTATTCGTGGTTTTATTTGCCGTTTTTTTGATTGCAGTTTTCTTGCCAGTTATCGCAAAATTGATTTTGAAAATAATGTGGATTTCAGTGATTCGGTGATTCGTTAATTTCAGGCGTGGCAGAATTATGTCGCTATTTTCTTTTGCCCGAATCTGATGAAAATCAACGACAAACCGACATTGAAACTGGCGACGACGTTGAAGGCCTGGAAGGAGCAATGCTGGAGTTTGGTATTTGATATTTTTATTAAGTTTTTAACAATGAATTGGATGATGCAACTAAAGTGAATTCATTCTGGTGATTAACCCTTTGAATTTCAGCTTCCCTAGAGATTAGGCATATATGGCCTAATTGACAAGTCACTTTGGCATTGTGTCGAGGTCAAGGGTTAAGTCTTCAAAATTTCATGAAATTTTGTAGGCATGCCATGGTCAGTAATCTATCCTGCAACAAAAAATTTGGGGTGCACGCACAAATTTCTAAATCTATTAGAACCAATAAATTTAATTTCCTGTACCGGGGTACTTTTGGCCTGCCGAACCTTCAGAAGTCAGCAATGTGACTCCTGGCTGTAAAACTTTTTGAGACCATTGGGATATGGTGCTAGGTTTGGTTCCATACATTCTGTTTCTTACTTCTTTGCTTATATTCACCTATGATTCAAATGGACCCTTAAGGCAGGATCCATTGCATTACTGTTCAGTAAGTTGTAACCACTGTTGGTAGAAAAAGCTTAGAATACATTCTTTGCTATGCTGAAGCAACTGCCTTATATTTAACCAATTACCATTTTTACATTTTCCAATGAAAACTGGTGTTGAGACATGCGTTGTTTTGTCCGATGCTCTTTCTCTTTTCAGCCTTTTTTGGATTTGTTTTTGGCTATTTCTTTGCTTTACAATGGCATTATTTTTCATAAAACTGTTCTGTTTACATTTTGCAGATTTCTTCAACATGGGAAAAGGAATTTTCAAACTCTGAAATGAAAACGGAAGATGACGTTAAAAAAGTCATAGTCGATTTGACGAATAGCGTTCGTGCAAAGAAATTGGCTCTTCCGGGAATTTCTGCGAAATTTAAAGAGTTTCTGGTAAGTAAGAAGTTGTTTATTACCTGAAGTAATATTATCTAGCATCTGGGGTATTCATTTAGAAGTTTCAATTTTTATTTTGGAACGAGGTTTTTGCTTCTGTGTTATGATAGGTTTGTTTTACCTCAACGGATAGAAATTGTGAATCTGAAGATCTGTAATTCGATTAATTTTTTTTATTAAAAGGTTTATTCTTGGAGTTGAGATTCTTTGTTTTTTTTCCCAATGAAGCTAAAGAATTTGTGCAAGGAATGGACACAAAATCGAAGGTCTGGTGACATCAAAACAAAGAAGACATCACAGAATACAACTCAGTCAAGAGAAGATGGAGAGAGAGAAGAAAAGATGGAAGAAGAGGCGGAGGAAGAAGATGAGGATAGTCCGAAGGAAGATGAGAGTGACAATCTGTCCACAAATGATGACGGTGTTTGTGTAAGATATTTTTCTATTTGCAAATAGTCACTAGAACCTTTTTTGACATAGGTTTATTATTATATAAGGGACTATCGCACAATTGTAGCATTTTAAGTGTATCTTTTGCATTTTGTTGCTTTATGGAGCAATTATAAAAACTCTTCGATTTTAGGAGCCGCTAGAAGATTACACTCCAATATTTTTCAATCGGAGTCACTTTTGCGACAGGAAGGCACTTAAGTTCAAGCATGTTGACGATGATCCAACTGATGAGATCACCAATGTCTGGCAATGCGCTGTGGAACCAAATCCACAAAATCCAGGTGTTGTAGCAAACAGCAGACATTTCTCTACAGTATATTTATGTAGAATAAATTATTTTCTGCCTCTAAAAAGGAAAGCTGAGAGCTCTTAATACTCTATGGATAGTTTCTGTATTTGCTCTATGACCAGTTTTTGAATGATTTATGGATAGTTTTGTTATGATCTATGGTTATTTTGGTGATTATCTATGATTGGTTTTGTAATGCTCTATGGTTAGTTTGGTAAATATCTATGTTCATGGGTGCCCACACATTGGAGCAATAGGGACACTTGCCCCCTTCCCTAGGAAATTGCAAATCTATTTTTTGAGTAATTATATTTTGACTTTTTACTCTTTTTGGGTGGAATAATTTTTTTATCACCCTCACAAGGTGGAATATTTTTGTACAACACAAATTATTACTCTACTTAATAGTCTTTTGGTCAAAAAAGTTAACCAATATTTTCATACTAAAACAGTACTGCATACAAAATGAAATTGAGAAACTTAGCTTTAACTAAGAACCGTGGAATTGAATATCTTGAAAACCACAGTAACCGTGACCATTGTGTTTTGCCCCCTATGGAAAAATTTCTGTGGGTGTCACTGTCCATGTACCGGTTGCTGTTAATTTGCAGCTGAAACAACTGGCATAGTGGCAACATGTGGCGGAGATTGCGTCTGTCTCCTCGACTGCTCTACGGGTTTAGTGATCAAAAGATATAAACAGGCCAAAGAGGTGAAAATGATTTTCACAAATTGTAGAAAGATTTTATTAGATTTTGTTCATTTAATTTGTGGTCCAAATCTGTCTGTCTGTCTCTTTGTCTCTGTCTCTCTCTCTCTGTCTCTTTTTCTCTCTCTGTCTCTGTCTGTCTCTCTTTCTCTCTCTGTCTCTGTCTGTCTGTCTGTCTCTCTCTCTCTCTCTCTCCCCCTCTCATTCTTATCTGGAACATTTATTTCTCCGGTATTTTTCGAATTGTTAAATATAATTAACTATGATTACTGGTAGTGTCACCACGCAATTTGTGTGACGTTAAGCAGTTGGTATTTTAAAATGCTATGTTTACTGATCATTTCACAAATGTTATGATATTAAGTGGGCTACACTGTAAGAAAGTGAAAATTCTGGAGGTTTAACTGTAATATGTTTTGTGAATGTTAAGTTGTTTTGTTGTCTTTGTAGCAATTTTACTGCTTGGCTTGGACAACCTTGATGCTTGAGAACGAAGGAACGCAACGAAAAACGAATATTCTGGCCGTTTCTGGTAGGTACTTGGTATTAATCATGCCACTGTATTAGCTGTTGTAATGATGATGATGATGAAGTTCTATCTTGTACAAATCTAACATGTATATTATTTATTTATTTACATTAATTACATTTGTAATGCTCTATGGTTACATAATTAATTTACATTAATTTACATTAATTAATTATTTATTTAACAGATTATTTATTATTTACCCCTGGTGGTAGAGACTGAGTCTGAAAATACTGGTTGCCAGAGACAAAGGGCACACAATCTCCCAACATTTTAACATTACTTTTGCACACAGCCATGGAGCCCAGAATGTCTATTGCAGGTTATTCAAATGGCCACCTGCGGGCCACATCTGGCCCGCATCGCCCCACCCAGGGGATGTGAAATGGCCCGCAAAGATTCTGCAGCGATCAATGGCTTTTTTTCTAAAACTTGCGAAATATTTTTCAATGTCTTGTTTTCAACTTACCTGCTTTATCTGCCTGGTCCTCGGTCGCCAGTAATTAAAAACTTTGGTCATTCATAAAATTTAGTTCAATAGCCCTGGTCTACTGTCTAAGGGGTCCACTCAGGCCAGTCCATCACTGTTTATCCTCTCCTGTTGGACGCATGGTGTTTGTGTTTGTTGTGTCTCATTGGGTTGTCTTAGTTTGTTTGTTTGATTGTAGGTTTCAACGGTCGTTTGAAACTGCTGCATCCTGCCCAGTTGGTCTGCTATGCTGAGCACGGAAATGGTCGACCAAACAGGGCAGTAGATGATTTCTACTACAGCTGCCTGACGTTCCATCCTGACCGGAAAACTTGGCTGTTTTGTAAGTGTTGACCTATCTGAGCACTGTAATGTAGCATGTAATGTAGCATCTGTTTAGTGCCTCTTATATTTCTACTCAGAGGCTTTGAACGGTCGATGTGAAAGGTTTTTGTTGCGGTTGGTTAAATCTTTAAATGTTTTAGCCAGAGTTATAAGTGAAACAAGTGAATGGTTTTATTTATGAAGGTGGCTCCTCTGATTCCACAATCACGCTATTCGACATTGGAATTCCAAGTGGTGTTCTGTACGCTACAGAAATAAGGTACGCGATAATATTGTAAATGCGGTTGCTCTCTGTCTAGCTTTTTCGCCAAGCTCTGGGCAGTTGTATGGTGTTGTTATTGTTATTGTTTTAACGTCTCATAATTCTGAAGAGTTCTTTTTCCTGTCTTCTCTGCCTATGTCGAGTCAATTGCTGATGTGCTTACTTACTTTTGATTGAGTTACCATGGAGAGCCAGTTCTTGTTTACCGTACTTCCCGCTTGTATAGGTCCATAGCAACAAAGTCATAGAGCAGAAATATGAAGATATAAGGGGATTGTGCCAAAAGAAAGCCCACAAAAACTGGTTAATGATGTAAAAAAAATGTGTGGTTTTATAATCTTATTCTTCAGGTGTCGTGTATTTCTACGTTGTTCTGCTACATTCTCTACTTCACTTGCACTTTTCTTGTCCATTGTTATTCTTAGCAAGTTACAGCAGTGGTTTGCTATTGCCTTCTGCTGGTTTTTGTCACGGTTTGCTCCCTATGGACACAAATATTGCTGTGGAAAACTGAGGCAGATGGGGACAGATCATGTACCAGCTATCAAATGCAAATTTAAGACAAGCTTTGGCAGGGCCATGGGGGGCTCGGTCCCCCTTTTGGACTGGGACCAGTCAAGGGGATTTGTGCAAAACCATTGAGTATTTTAGGGGGATAGGTAGTATCCAAAGATTTTAAGGTACCTTTCTTCCCTCCCCTCCCATTCCGGAATCCTGGCCACACCACTGAAGACAAGTATGTGGCAGCAGTGGCAGTGATAAAAAATTAATCTTGGTCTTATTTAAATTTTTATTCATTGTGTTTTCAGACAGCTTTTGGTTTTTGTCACGAAACCCTCATCGCCTGTTATAAACCTGGTTTTCCACGAATCGTCAAGCCATCTAGTGGCAGGAACAAAGAAGGGCTGCTTTGCCTGGAAAGTGGAAGAAAAGCTGATCAAAACCAAAGGATCGTTGAAGCGCTGGTGAGCATTTTTGCCCCACAAACTGACGAAAACTCTGCCTCAGTCATTTGATATTTATTACATTAGTCGGTGACTTGTTGGAATTTATGGGATTTTTTGATGCTCTTAAGCTGTGAAATTGAGCTTGGTTCGATTTTTTCCGCAGTGAACCTTCGCTGGAGTTGAAGTTACCGTGGGAACAGAAATTCGTCGATGGTCTAGTTCTTTTGAATGAGAACTATGTTGGTAAGATGTTTTAAATTTTTGATTGAATTTAATACCTTGGAGGACAAGTCTTCTAATTTCATGCGCTGTTGTTTTTTTTACCAATTTAGTTTTGCGTTATTTATAGACACTGTGTATTCTCCGTTTTCATAATAGTGCTATATAAATATATACGTTTTCATCCACAGCCTGCAAATGTGTTGGCAATGGCTGCATCTTTGTTTTCAATCTGACGGATGCCCTCCAGCGCATGAATATAGAAATGTCTTTGCTGTCGTGGTCTCAGACCGATACAGACTTCATCAACCTCGGGGCTTCCAACGGTTTGTGCTGACTTTGCAGTCTTTACACCATAATATAATTACCAACAACTTCATTCTTGTTTTAGGTGTTCACTTGATTGTATAATTTAACCCCCTTAACCGTGTATTTAACTGTAACTCAATGTAAAATGGACAGATATATCCGGGATCCCCAGGTAAGGGGTTAAGTCTTTTGTGTGTATTATTATTATACTAGTCAGTGTTGTATTATGACATTTGAATAGCTTAATATTATAATGAATGGTTTTGTTTGCTAGGGATTGTTGCGTGTGGCGATAGCAACGGTGATATTTGGTTGTACAACCTTCAGTCGTGGTTTGCGGGTGGGTGCAAACCGGCACGGCAGATGTTTCATCCCTCTAGAGTATGTTCCTTTCTTCGATCAGATTTTGAAACAGTAGAATTTATTATATCATCTATGTCTATTGTCTTTCAGAGTAGAATGCTACAGCATTTTTACCAGTAATGATGATATTGTGTTTGTGCAATTAATGCACTTGTTTAGTATTATGAAACTGTGCTGCTTTTTTCTTAGAATTTAAGTTGCCGCTGTAATTTTGATTATCTTTTGGGTCGGCTGTCAGAATTGTTGTCAATGGTTTAAAACTTTCTTGCAGATTCTTGCTTGGCCAAAGTGTGTTTTGGGTTCAACAAAAGAGGAACGACGAATGACCGACGTTCTTGACAAACCAACGGTATACAAATACATTTCCTTTTGTATATTATCCAGTTGTTTGGTTTTGCAGGACAAGTGAAGGGGGCAGCTGTGCAGTTCAAAAAACCCCCAATAATTACGCATTTTATTTCAAAATAATGGACAATTTTGCAAAATTTCTGTGCCAGTATTGTAATCACTTCAAATATTAAAATTTGATGTATGATTCGATGACTATATTTTACTTGGTTTTGTATATTTGTTCTTATTCAGCCTTTGGTGGTCAATGATGTCAGCATCACTAGCGATGGCAATTATATAATTGGCGTGACAGACTGCAATCTAGTCTGTGTTTGGAAGAAGCTTACGTACGACAAACACCATTAAGTTTTTTAACAAATTTTAAGACTTTATGATATCACAAACGATTACAGAAGTTACCAATTGCTATTTTACATAGTGGGATATTTTTTTAAAATAACCATGTTTTAAGTCTACAAATTTGTTCTGAAACAGCACTAAATTTAATTGTTAACTGTGATATTGTGATATAAAAACTAAGATAAATTGAAAAAACCATACTTGAACAAATAACTTGCAATGGCATTATTTATATTCTCAAATTAGTGTCCACTGTCCCCTAACAGACATCCAGATTTGAACCCATGTCAACATTGAAATTTGGACATCGGTCAAAATATGGCAGTTCTAGTAACGATATCCACGTCCATTACCGCCCCTGAAATATTTGTTTCTTGGTTCTCCGTAGTCTCTACGTTCCCCATTTCCGCCCTGATACTGACGGTCGTAACTAGAATGCCGCCTGGAGGAGTCGTAATCACGATCGTAAGATCGGTCTCTCTTCCCAAAGTCTTCGTTTCCACGACTGCGGCTGTTGTCTCTAGGATTTCGCGACCAGTCGGTTGACTTCTTTGGTCTTGAATACCAGTTTTCAACGCACGGTGGAGGGTCGAGTGCAGCATTTAGAGTCTTGACGTAGTCGTCGTCATTGTCCGTATAGCGAAGCGAAAACATTTCTTCATAAGACGAAGGCGTAGTGTCGTCCGAAGAAGAAGGATTCGGTGATTTATCTGCCATTTCTGAACAATTAAAACACAAAATCAAGTTTATCATGCAAATTGGAAGTAGAAAACTGGTGGAAGATGGATTTTTTCAGAAGCTAATTATTTGAACACAGTTACTGCAAAGAAATTTACTGAAATTTAAATACTAAATCTACTGAAATTTAAACATTTTTTGTTGATTTAAACTATGATTCTTTTTATATAAGAATAATTTCAATAATTAAATAGGAACAGCCACAAATTTATTTACTGGCACTCAAACTATTGAAAATTGTAAAAGTTAAATTGGGAAGACAAAATTATTTATATAAAATTTCAGTGAAACAACAGACAGGCAGTGGCATAGCCAGCTTATGCAAAGTGGGGTTAACTGGAGGCAATATGCAACTGAACACCAGAGAAGGCCGCAGCCGACCCCCACTACACCCCTCATTCAACAAAAAGTCGACGGATTTACATCAATTGTGTTGGTCATATTTTTTAATGGGGTTGTTTGAACAACCCTGTGGCTGTGCCACTGCACACAGGAAGTAGTCACTGGTAAATGGGGCAAACCAATTCAAACAGTTAAATTAATTTTTCAGTTTACATCAAGCATTTCCAGCAGGCGCAACAGAAGTTCTACTAAGGCTTCAGAGCGTAGCTGAAACACTATAGCCTTTCTTTAAACTAGCCTGCTTCCTAAGTGTTTATGATATAGCGCACCATCGCTGATACAATCTGTACATTATAAGTGGCGCTATAGAAGTTGACTTGATATTACAATGCAAGCGAGTCCAACCTGGAGAAATATTGCACACAGGGTAAATTACTTCAGAATCTACAATTGTCTGACACAACTATGACTCGAGTCTTACAGCGAATTTAACTTACGAATTATTAAATTGAATATTTTAAAAATACGTATGATAATATCATTAATAATCGTAATACGGATTATACGGTTGTTAGACGTCTCAAACCATAGAATTCAATACATAGGCATTCAATATATATATACAGTTATATAGCGCTGTTTTTCGCATAGAGTGCATGACTGCATGTGCACAATATTGTGATTTGTGAGGCGCAGATAGTGCTAGACTTTCGCGCTTTTATAGATAATTATCTCTATAACATTTAAATCGAAGTACTAATAATAATAGCAGCCAAAATAACGGACCGTGTTATATACTATAAAGTATTTACAAATTAACCATAAAGAAGCAATATTCCGCTGCAATATAATATAATCTATGAAGTTTCTGAATGTCCAGCGTCAACACTTCAATGCGTTAGAGAATTTTCATCAGATTTAATCGTTTGATTTCTAACTAAAACTTTATTTAAACGTTTTAAATAAAAAATTTGCGTGAGAACTGAACATGCCACGGTTGGCGCAACTTGTGATGGGTCCAGCGGGAAGCGGGAAGGTCAGTTAAATAAAAAGATACGTGTTTTTCTGTTGATGAACGATAAATTAAAATGTATACACTTTATAGCGCCACTTTATTTTACAGTCATCATAAGGTAAAATTTATCACCTATTGAACAACAGTTGTGTGTGTTACAATATGATATAATATTTCTGTTTAGCAATCAATATACTGTATCCTTTCAAGTGTTATTTCCTCGATGATTTACTATTGTTTTAAGCGAAGTAATTTTTCAAAATGTTTATCTGTTTTTGTGGTTTGTAGTCGACCTATTGTAATTCGGTTCAGAGACATTGCGAAATGCTGAGACGAACGGTTCACGTTGTTAATCTCGACCCAGCGGCTGAACAGTTTCAATACAATGTCCTTCTTGGTGAATGGTAGATTATGATTTGTATAGGACTGCATAACGGTTCTCTGGTCTATTTACATTAACGCTGAAAGGTCAAAATTTCACCCGCCAGTGATGAGGATACTGTTAAAAGAGTAGGTGAACCAGGACTTTTAACCAATAACTACCATGGACATTACGTTTGACCATGATTCTTTCTCAGAAGTGATCATAGACTGATGCAGATGCTGCATTATTATGGCAGTAAGGAAGTTCTACAATTGATTGATTGATTGACTTAGCCTTTCTATTTTTGAAGTTACCCCTTTTGGGGACAGGGCAGTCTGCCAGTGGATTTGTTGCTTTTTGCTTAGTCTGATGACTTTTTGCGGCACTAATTTAACTGGCTGCTTGGATTGAGTAGCTAATTAATGTTATGCCCATTGATATTGATGTGGTTTTCATAGATATCCGTGATCTCATAAGCATAGATGACGTAATGGATGACGAGGAATTGAGATTTGGTCCAAATGGAGGTCTAATATTTTGCATGGAGTATGTATTCCACTGTTGTAGGAATGTCCTTAATGCATTTTTACATGTGGTAATGATTTATCAACTTCCATTGCAGCCATTGTTATGTATAGGCTATTACAAAGTTTAATGTTTGACTTCTTTCTGCACGCAAAAACCCACAGACTGTAATGACTAGAAAATATTGTCTCGTGACTGTTATCTAAATGGTGTGCTGGCGTACTGGCCTGTTTGCCCTATTTGACACTGTATGAAACTGCACCAGCTCTACAGCCAGCGATAGCACATGGAGTGATATGAGCTGGTATACTGTATTGTTCAAAATGGGATGCATCTTTGGAAGTGTAATAATTTCACTGGTTTGGACAGAGGATGAGAAGGAGGAGGAGAGGACTCGGGAAGAGGAGGAGGGGACTCACAGGCTCAGATTTTGAATTAGATATCGTAGATAGGTTATCTCTTCTCACGATAATTTTACTAGAAAATCATTTAATATTTATTTTTATCGACAAATATAAACAGTCTACGTGTACATTGTCAACAGTTTTGATCCAGCTTGTATTTTCTGTTAGCGTTGAGACTGAGCCGAATGGTGCACGGACTGACTGAATTACAGTTTACAGTGCAATGATGGTAATCTCAGGCATTTCTGTGAAAAATTTCTTTACGTTGTCTATCAAACAGACATCTTGCACAGAACCTTGAATGGTTGAAAGAATCGCTGGACGATTACGACGATGATTACGTCATTTTCGATTGTCCTGGTTTGTCTATTCTTTCGGATATAAACAAGATTTAATTTTTCTATGTGTCTTTGTATTCGTGATGATGGTGGTGATTATAGTGATGAGTGAGTTGGTTTCCTGCAGAGGCAGCTCCACAAGGAGGCATGGGGGTGGGGGGACCCATGTCCCCTATTGAATGCCTGGACCCCAGTGACCCCATACTTTAGTACACTCATTCTAAGCAACTAGGCTAGTCCAGGTTTATGAAAAATAGTTGGTCCCCATGCTTAGAAATTGCCACTGCATCCAACCCCCCCCCCCCCACATCTCAAATCCTGGAGCCGCCACTGTTTTCCCGTTGCCTTTCTCAAATAGAATTAGGACATAGTGACCTTGAGCATGTTGCTCAAGGTCACTACACAGTGGCTATGGTCAGATTTGAATCTGCTACCCTCTGGTTGCAAGGAGTCCACCATGCCCCATTTTTTTTATTACTGTTGAGGCTGAGAGCTTTGGAGATGAATTGACTTTCAGGAAGTACTTGGATAGAATTAAAATTGTTTTTATGTCATGTTATGGTTTTATATGTAAAAAAAGAGAATGCAATGCATATGACGTCTTTTAGGCTCCATCCATATAGTATGTACTATGTACGCACTGAAAGGGTTCAGATTTTGGAGATTTTCCTATGTACGCTATGTGCAACAGGGGAAGGGGGGATATTATTTTTTGGATATGTACTATATGGATGAACCCTTACCATGTACTTTTTTCTTCTGTTATTGATGATTACTGTTTGTGAATGTAATGTGACTGAAAAATAATGCGAATTTTATTATTACTTTGTCACCAGTCAGCACATTTCAACATTGACAATAATTGATCCCACTGAGTTTACCTTATGTGACAATGTAAGCTGCAATGTTTTTATTAGAGAATATTATTAATTGTAATAGAAATCGTCATAACTTTACAGCACCAATTTAACGAGCTGCTCAAGCAAGCATTCTATTGCTTATGTGTTTCAGGTCAGATAGAATTATATTCGCATCTTACTGTGATGGAAAAAATAGTCGACTGCCTGAAGAGTATGGGTTTCGAAGTCTGTGGCATCTTCGTAATGGACGCACAGTTTCTCGTGGATGCTGCAAAACTCGTCTCTGGTTTCATGGTGGCGTTGTCAAACATGGTTGTTCTAGAGGTAGGTGATCTCTCAGCCTGTATGTATTCACATGCCTATTTAACCCCTTAACTGGGTGCCCCGAGTAATGCTCGTCCATTTTACATTGAGTTACAAATAGTTGCCCAGTTAAGGGGTTAAAGGGCTGAATTTGGCTACAGTCACTTTTTAAATTATACCTTACAGAAATTACTTACTGTTACTTGCTGTTAAACAGTTGAATAAAGTACTCTGTTTGTTGAGGTCAGATATTTTTGTAGGGTAATTCAGTTTTTCTGGATTTTTAACTATGGCCGCTTAGTTAAATTGTAAAGGTAATAAGGTGTTGTTTGATCTTCATCATAAAAAATTATTTACAGACACGTTAAGTAGCTGTTAATGAATGATTTCTTGGTCTCTGTTACATACTGTTATTGGAATAGCACAGTTTATGTTTAAATAGGAAAAGCAGTGAAGTGAAACAGACTATTTAAACAGACTAATCCTTATGAATTTCGTGTTTTAATGTTTGTAAATAGCTTCCTCATATAAACATAGTCAACAAAATCGATCTTCTATCATCAAAAAAGCAGCTGTACAATCTTTTAGAAAAATCAATGACGGAAATTGTTGAGGAACATCTAGATGGAGACGAGATACTTGGAAAACGCTACAAGAAATTGAATCATGCTATCGCTGGAATTGTAAGAGAATTCTAAAACTACAGTTGAACTTCGTTTTGACATATACCTAGTGGGTCTGTAAAATTGAGTACACTATATGCAACAAGGTACGTCATATCCAATACCATCCAATGCAGTAGGATGCGGTACTAGGCTAGTCTATTAGCGGTAGTCGTACGTTGCGGTAGTCGTACGTTGCGGTACTTTATTACCGACCGTACATTGTAACCGCGTCCGTTATGACACAGTTCTGCTGTACTTTAATTTTGATTTGCGTCCCAATTGTTTACAAAACAAAATTCAAGACAATGAAATCAAGAATGTTGTAATAATAAATAGTTCTGCTTAATTTCAATGTTGGGGATCCTTTTCAAGCTTCTTTGTCATTCGGATTCGAGCTCCATCCATTCATGATTTGCATGAAGCTTTATGGCCGATGTTCCCGAATGGGTATTGGATATGGTCATAAATATGCATTAGTCGTGGTCATAAAAGCCCACAAGTGAAATCTTAACTATTCGTATTAGGCATAGTACAATGGGTCATTTATTCAGAGAATGCTGTGGCGCGGTCCTCTTTGGACTGGTTTGTACATTCTTAATGGATTTCAAGCTGGTTATTTTGGTGCTTCCTGGACCATGTAATTTCTGCACTCTTTCCCCTTTGTGGCCAATTTTGTGTTGAGGTCATTACTGTAACCCCTTAACTGGGGGTCCCGGATATATCCGTCCATTTTACATTAAGTTACAGTTAAATACACGGTTAAGGGGTTAAGAGAGACATTGATATGTCGGCCAGGACAAAGCAATTAGACCAAGGATGCGTGTTATTGGAGTTCATACTAACAAACTGATTTCATTTACTCGGGGTTAATGATCAAAGATTCTTCCTCTTAAGGTGCTCTGTCCAAAGACAGGTTCCATACCCCAGTGTTGTCGCCACTCCTCTCTATCTTGAGCATTTTATCTTCAGGGTTGAATACTTGTTTTTTTTTCCATAGTGTCGAACATCCACTCCAGCATCGATGTCCTTGGTCACCCTTTCATCTTTCCTTCTGGTGCTTATCTTAGATTAACCCCTTAACTGGGTGCCCCGAGTAACGCTCGTCCATTTTACATTGAGTTACAAATAGTTGCCCAGTTAAGGGGTTAAGTGTTGTTTAATAGATGGTGATTGTTTTATTGTGTGTTGCAATCGAAGGAGATTAATGTGTTTGAATATTTTTTGTAACCTTAAGGTTGACGATTACAGTCTCGTGAGGTTTCTTCCATTGGAACGGGACAACGAGGGTCTGCTTCAGGACGTCCTGACGCATGTGGAGATGGCGCTTAGCTCAGGAGATGACCAAGAACACTTCGAACCAAGGGTGCGACCGAAAATTCTCCAGCAGATAATGACCACGACTGCAACTTGTTAACAATGTCTCTGTCTGTCATAGGAGTAAACTCCTATTAGGCCTTTCTACCCCCGGCGGGCCACCTTCCCACTTTTTGAAAGGCTACCGTAGGGAAAGTGGAAGGTATATGGATTGGCAACTACATTTTTCCATTCAAATTTATACCAGTTCTGTCCTTGGTGGTTTGTTGTGTGTGTGTGTGTGTGTGTGTGTGTGTGTGTGTGTGTGCGTGCATGATCAGCCTCGGGGGGGATTTTAACACATGTAATTTATTTTGCAGGAGTTCCAAGAGAACGACAATGAAGAAGAAGGAAACACAAATGTGGGGGTTGTTGGCCCCGGACTATGAGAATTTGCTGATGAAGCAGAAAGCGTGGAAAAACTCAAATTATAGGACAGTTGCTACTGAATAAAGTTGTTTCATGTTGAACAAAACATGTATTGAATGTATATAAAAGTTTTACAGGAATCTTGTGAAAATTGTCTTAGAAAAGGTGAAACATTCTCTCTAAACAACATAATAAAGTGTTTAACTTTCTTTTCTTTGATTTCTGCCAAACCCAACTCAACTCTTAAAAAGGCAGCTTGTGTATCTTTGTAACCAACGTTGCCAGATTGAGAGTCGAATGGTGTTGACATATCTATGTTGCTGTAAAGGCACCATCCATGATGATTCAGATGACCGCAATAGCTTTTCGGAATTTCCACTTTCCAGTTCCTTATGTCATCTGCAGTTTGGATGAATAGTCAATGAACGATATTGAATACTGTCGTCGGTGTGCAAATTGACCGTACATAAATGAAAGACCACTGTTTAATTAATTACATGTAAATCGGCTGTACCCACCTTACAATCAGTAACTGCGTACACTACTGTATATAAGTTCTAGAAGACACCAGAACAGGGTTATTTTTACACCACCACCCCCATAACACTCCAATTTGAGACCGACCCCCCCCCAACAATTTCAGGTATGCGATGACCTTTTTTTGCTTGTCAGATTTTTGGCAGGGGACCCCAGAATTTACCGGAGCCCCCCAAATACCGGAGTATAAAAATAAGTAGGCCTACTGTGTTGGTAAGTATGGCAATTTAACAAGTTCGTACCTATGGTCGGTGCATATTTTTTTACACAGTACAAGATACTGTATATTGAGATGGGGGGGGCGCAGAGCCGTGGTATCAAGAGTAACCAAGCCAACCGCTTAGGTGGAAAATTTAGAGCCGTGAAAGATCAGAGGGGATATGAATGAAATGGAGTCCTATAGAGGGCTCGAATCTGGATGATCTCTGGAGGCTAGCAAACTGCCGGCAACGTCACACGTTGCAGAAGACCAAACTCTTGCCGGTTGCATTCCACAACTCGTGCTGTTGACGATAATAATAATAATCAGCACAAGTTTGTTTCTTTTAAGAGACCGAAACCCCGAGGACCTACTGTACAACTGCCCGGAGTTTTTACAGTTGGAAAAACGAGACCCGGTCTATACAATAAACGTTCATACTCGATCTTCGTCGTCGTCGTCATCGTCGGTTCTAAACTCGGTTTTGTACGCCGCACGTAGCCTACATACCCAACCTACCGTCGACAACGGATGGAACAGAGGCAACACACCCACCGACGGCGAACCGGCGGCTCCGAGACGGACGGACGGGCAGGCCGGAGCTGCCTTCGTCCATGTGCCCCCTTGTAGCTGCCCGGCGAAACGATACGGTCGCCTGACAAATTCCGAAAGCTCGTAATTATGAGGGCCGACCAACGGACCGACTGAGGAGGGGCTGCCTCAGGCCTACACGGAGTACTGCGGCGGGCGGGCGGGCGGGAGGGAGCGGCGTGACTGTCTGGTCGCGGCTATATGGTCTGGAATCTACTTAGGAGATCGAACGACCGTGTCTGTATGCTGCTGGGTGTCGGTGTAATCGTGCCACTGCGTACGTCCCCCTGCGAGACGAGAAAGCCTCGGGGCTTCTCTCTCTCTCTTGCTCTCTCTCTCTCTCTCTCTCTCTCTCTCTCTCTCTCTCTCTCTCTCTCTCTCTCTCTCTCTCTCTCTCTCTCTCGCTCGCTCGCTCTCTACTCGCAGGCATCTAATAGAAGAGGCGGCCCGCCATCGCCAACATATATGCCCCCACATCCCACCCCCGCCCATCACTGGCCCGATCGTAAGCACATCGCCGACAGGCCAGAATTCCAAGCGATCTATATAGTCTCACATTAATTACTGTCTAGACACAAGTTCTGTCGGAACAAAAGAGTCATTGAAAGTAATCTTTAGTTTACTAACCCTTGGCGCATGTCTTGAACCGATTTACCTTTTCGGGTTAATACAGACTTCCTTTCTATTAATAAGCAACCACCGATCCACGTTTCCTGTCCACATGTACCGTAGCCTTTTCATTCAAGGCTACCGGAATCACTCACCATCACCCCACTTCTTCAGTACAACAAAACGCAAATTTCTTCATCTAGCTGGCAATTAGCAATTCGATCAATCCAATAAAACCTACATTAAACCTCGCAATTTTTCTAAGTTTAATCTTTAACATAAATTATGATTGCTAGAGATGAAATAATATTTAGAAAACCGTAGGACAAGTGGCGTCAAATACATTCGTTGTGCCATTCGGTATCAACGCTATGTTGCCAAACTCGTTATTAGCAAGACAGTGATAATATTATTACCACCAGCAAGCAAGAACTTTTAGCTTGAAAATACGTGTAAATCTATTTACACACTTGCATATGCCACGGGCGTGATATTTTAAGATATAAGCACACGTGAGAATTAAATATACCGACGACTACCACTTAATAGTGAAGAGCAGATACGAATACTGCCAGCAACACATCTAACAATACTGCTGACTGCTGACCTCTGTATTAGCCTACATGCCTCGTGTCTGCTAACTCGGAATTGACAAAATCTCCACATAGCACTTCCTGGAAGCAATGTTTTAAAAACTAATTTTAAAAAAATGTAAAAATATTTTTAAAAACGATAAAACTATAACGCAGTTCGGATGAAGAGAACCGATGGAATATAAATGCGGTTGAAAATGTGCAATTTTCCGAAAACCCCGACGAGCTGTATGTGTTAGTTATCAATAGATGGCGCCAACAACTTCCGCCAGCTGATTCACAAAGTAAGTAAGTAAGTAAGTAAAGTAAAATCTCGTGGATTTCTATAGCGCCTTGGTTAGCAGCACAACAGTAGCTGCTTGTTCTTAGGCGCTCAGCCTTTCTTAAAATAGCTATGGGAAAGATATATGATCAGCCAGGAAATAGTCAACATCCAAAGGACAGTGAGGCTAGGTTGTTGCAGTTATGGAGGGAATGATTTTATAAAAAGGAAGACCTGAATACTTGAGGAGATAATGCAGGGATTATGGGAAACGATGATTCAGATCTTATTGCTTGAAAGCGCCCAAGTCTGCGGAGAGAAGTTGGGATAGAGTTTCAAAGAGAAGGAACGGTTGCAATTTTTCAGGGATGACTGATGATGCCCTAAGCAGTGTAAGCATTATGAAAGTGGTACCTTGGAAGTTGATTGATTGACCAGGTATTTGAAATAGGCTGGTATTCGAGTATACAGTCTGTATTCGAAGTTTTACGGTAATTTCTTAAGTACTGGGTGACCAATAATTCTAAAACTTATGAAAGATGGCGGTAAATTGGATTCAACTGCCACTGTAGACTACTTCCAGTGAATTTTGATTTCTGTGGTGTTGCGTGTCATCGCCAATAGACCTTTGGCCTTGTTTGTCCGTCGAAATCGACTTAGAAAACTTGTTTAATATTAATTAATAAAATATTAGTAATAGTTTTCCGTTTTCAGCGGGAGGTCTGCAGAGAAGATGACGAGCTCCGGCAGTGCCATCGATACGGACTGCATGTCCCTCACTCGGTTCCTCCTGGCCGAGCAGCGCCGTCACCCCACCGCCACGGGGGACCTGACCCAGCTTATGAACGCCATCCTGACCGCCGTCAAGGCCATCTCGAGCGCCGTCCGAAGGGCCGGAATTGCCCAGCTGTAAGCCACAGCCAACATTATGATCTTCTTGGGGGGGGATTATTGATTATTCCCATTGAACCACCATCGACTGATGTCACGAACGTCAATCAAATGGCGCTATAGAAGCTCGATGATGATTATTCCAGCCTGCCTCCGAGCGAGGCAGCACTTGTCGCCATCGGGACGGTTTGCTCCCAACGGTTTGATCCTCCTCCATCACAAATCCGGCGTGAGGGGGGGTGAGGGGGAGGTTATTGTTTCCAGATTTGCAGAATTTCATATTGATTATTTTAAAAATTATTTATATAAATCAGATTTATTTCTTTGGAATCATAGGTTACTCATTTTGTGTATTTAATTTAAAAGTGTTGAGATGAACTGATTTTGGGGGTGAAATCACCACTTTGATGTTACACCTGGAAGAAAATATACTACTACTGCTGCTACTACTAACACTACTAGTACTACTACTAGTACTACTACTACTACTACTACTACTACTACTACTACTACTACTACTACTACTACTAATAATAATAATAATATTAGCAGTAATAGTAATAATAAGGTTTAAAGTGGTTCAGGAAGGTTTGCCCTATGTGGAACCCCTGAATAACTAAGTGTTAACATTTGTTAGCAGGAAATCATTGAATCTCTTTCCAATGGTAGGAAATCTGTGTGCTAGTTTCTAATTACAGTTTTTTTGTTTTAGGCTTGGATACTGAATAAGATGATATTTTAAGTAACTTGGCTTCATTAGTAGAGCAACTTAGATGTCAGATCGATTTTTTATTATTCTCGTATTTGTTTCCTCAGGTATGGCATCGCCGGAAATACTAACATCCAAGGTGAGGAGGTCAAGAAACTCGATGTTCTTGCCAATGATCTCTTCATAAACATGCTTCGTTCATCGTTTACCACGTGTCTCTTGGTTTCCGAGGAAAACGAGAATGCCATTGAAGTGGAAACGGACAAACAGGTGCAGTTTTCCTCTTGTGTTTTCATGCCTTGACCTGATTTTCATGTCTTGACCTGATTTTTTCCACTTTTAATTTAGACAGTGAGTGTTTTTACAGGTCATATTGCATCAAAAATTCAAGTGTTTCTATATATATTGCTTCTATCGACATAAGGCACATAATACCAAATACGATTTCTGTTGTTGTTAAGTTTGAGGTTGTACTATCTCCTGAGATAACGGGCGTAAATTTAAATCAGTAATTTGCTTTGAAACTAAAATTTCCTGAAGGAATTTCAAGCAAATGAATTTGTGGGATTTCATTATTAGGTGACAACTTTTACGATTATGACTGACCTCTGTTTTGACCTTTGATCTTTCAGGGTAAGTACATTGTTTGCTTCGATCCTTTGGATGGATCCTCGAACATCGATTGCCTTGTTTCGATTGGAACGATCTTTGCCATTTACAAAAAGGTAATTATTGAGCTTCTTGGCAATTTGATTTCTCGAATTCTGAATATAATTTTTAACCTGTTATTTGATTAGTTTTGCGTGTTATATTTTAAAAATCTCTGTTCATTTGATCGATGTGTATTACTATTTTATAGTAGGTTTGTTACAGATATTTTTTTACACTCCCCTAACACTCCCCAACACCCCACACCCTATCTGAGAGCAACACCCCCTAATTATGATGCGGCTAAGATGCTATCGCTCGCCATAAGGGGGAGGGGAGGGACCCCAGAATATATAAATGCCCCCAATTTGATAATCCTAAAAATAGCCCTGGTTTGTTATCTGGTAATTTAAAGTACTAATTCATTGATGATGCTCCTGTCAATTGATTTAGACCACCGAAGGTCCTGCCACCGTAAAGGATGCGCTCCAACCTGGAAGGAACGTGGTGGCCGCTGGTTACGCCTTGTACGGCAGCGCCACCATGATCGTCCTGTCCGTGGGCCACGGTGTCAACAGCTTTATGCTCGATCCGGTATGGCTAATATCTATGTTAATCTATGCAGATTTTATGCAGATTTATTCACGTTGATTCTATTATGATTTCGACGTCTAGTTAAAAACCTGAGCACTTTTGATTGAAGATTTCTGAAAATATTTATTGTAGTCTATCGGGGAATTTCTCTTGACCGATCGTAACATGAAGGTCAAGCCTCGTGGAAAGATCTATTCGATTAACGAGGGATACTCCAAGTTTTGGTCAGAACCGGTCAAGCAGTACATCGATGGACTGAAGAATCCAAAGGTTTCTTAAATATGTTCTTCGAAGCCTACACTGTTTAGGACACGTGACTCACTCCACACATAACGAGTTTTGATATCTGATCTGGCAAATAGCGGATGGTTTTCTTGATGAATTAGAACATATTTAATTATTGTCTGATCCTCGTATATTTTCAGAGCGGCAAACCACCGTACGGCGGTCGGTACATCGGGTCGATGGTTGCCGATGTGCATCGTACGTTGAAATACGGAGGAATCTTCGCGTACCCTGCGACTTCTGATACACCCAAGGGCAAGGTGAGTGGGGGCTTATTGTATGGCTTGTCCCTAAGTGAGGGGCAGGAAGATAGCAGGGTGGTAACACCATTGACGGGAGAACGGAAGGTTGCGGGTTTGATACCTGTAGGAGCCCTAAGAATGACTCAGCCTTTACTCGCTAGAGGGCAGTGATAAAATGAGTAGCAGTGGCAGCACTATTTGGCAGTAAAGGTAAGCTATGTGACGCACTATGTGTGTGTGTGTGTGTGTGTGTGTGTGTGTGTGTGACTGTGTGTGTGAGACTGTGTATATAAAGTATATATAATAATAATAATAAATAAATATAATAATAATAAATATATAATAAAAATAAATATATAATAATAATATATATATACATAATATATATATATATATATATATATATATATATATATATATATATATATATATATATATATATATATATATATATATATGTTATGTGTTGTTGTTTCAGCTTCGCTTTTGTACGAGTGTATTCCAATGGCTTACATCATGGAGCAGGCAGGGGGATTGGCCACCACTGGCACAATGCCAATCCTCGACATCCAGCCGGAGGCGATCCACCAGCGGACCCCGATCTTCCTCGGATCGAAGGAGGACGTGGAAGACCTGATCGCATCTTTTAAGGCTCACGGGGAAAAAGCATAATTTTGGCGACTGAGGCTTCAGTGGACGCGTCTTTTGAACTTTCACTTAACGTAGCGCATGTGTCTGATATAACCGAAACTCGGAAAACAGTTTTGCTCTGTTTGTGTTTTATAAAACTGCCAGAAATGTAATGTAAATGTAATGTGATTAATTATTACAACGTAATACAGAAATTCTTGTGTTCCCGAAAATGGCATGGTTGTTATATGGGATTATTAAACTGAGGCTAATGTTGCTTGTCTTTGGGGTTACTCTTATTTTGTTTTCTATTTTTTGGGGGTTGGGTTTCGTTCAGTTTTGGGGTTCTATGTTCTGAATACATCTGTGGCAGATAGCAGACCCTAACTTCATTTGTAACTGCCTACATTTATTCTTGATTAATCATTTTAATTAAGTGGATTTTGTCTATTAGAACCAGCCACAAGTGCATTCGGGTTTGACTGTATTGATGTTGTATCAAGTGCATGTGTCCTTGTTAGAGAGATTTCTTCTTGTTATTTGATAAGCAGTCGTTGCCTCAAAAGCCAGCTAAAGTTAATAAAAAAAATTCAATGGATTTGTGAATTTTATTATTTTTGATTTGGTTGTCTTCAGCAAATGTTTTCGTATTTCACGTATTCCATTATTAGAATGGACCTTAAAACCATTCAAGTATTCTTGTTTATTGCTCAGAATTATTCCAATTGATCGTATTCCTGTTCAAGAGTGACATCTATTGTGGATCTTCTGCTCTTCTAAGGTGTGTTTTTTAGTACAATATAACAATTTAAAGTTTTGTTAATTAATTCTGTGTTGACCATATTGTGCCTTACATCTTCCTATTTCAGAAACCAGCTAATCTGTTGCATTTGTGCATTGGCTGTGCTGTGGGTATCGACAGTGGCGTAGCCAGGTTTTCCGAAGGGGGGGGGGGTTACGACCATTCCCAATTTTGGGAAATCCTTATTATTTCCATTGTTTCCCTGTGGTTAAGTTAGTTATATAGTTACGGTAAATTTTTTGCTTTTTCTTTTCTCCTACCTTAACCCCAATTTTGGCATCCCCCCGCCAACAGAATAATAATACAGAATAAAAATGTTTGATCGGCCAACTGGGGTGGAGGGGGGGTAACCCAAACCCCCTTGGCTATGCCCCACTGTTTATCAGGACAGTGTTTAGATGGCAAACTGAGGTTTATTATTTTGATTCAGCTTTGACACCGTGTTGTTTGGTCAACTGTCATTGTTAGGTGGACATTGTCTTTAAAGCACAGTTAGTATTGGCTGGGAATTAATTTTGATTTTTATGGACATTTGAAATGATAGTTTTTGATAAAGTTTTGTTGTGTCCAGTCTGAGGTCGACTTGTTGAGTACATGTATTTCTATTGAATTAATAAAACTTTGTTGCAATTTTGACTCATTTATCAGTTTAAGACATGCCTAAGTTTTGCTTACAAGAGTATTTAATCCATTTGCCTTTGTGTAGAGGGGGAAAAGATATATTTGATTAGAGGTTAATTTTGTACAAGTTTCATACCCACTGGATTTTTACTAAGGGGCCGTCCATGTAGTACGTACGCACCGAGGAGGAGGGGGTTTGAGATTTAGGCGATTATTTAAATATTAAAAACCTTAAATTTAATAGTAAACAAATGCTTTTTGGCTATGGCTAAAAATTAATTTTCACCATGCAGGGGGGGTTTGCAAATTTGTACGTACGCATGGGGGGCACCAAAATGTACGGTGTGCAACAGGGGGAGGGGTTGAAAATATGACTTTTTGCCTACGTACTTTATGAATGACCCCTAAAGAAAGAAAAAGTGTTTAGGCATAGAGCCTATAGAGAGGTTGCTTGATGGAGATTTTGGAAGTATTTGTTTCTCGGTTTGAACTTATTCTATACACACCATCGATTATGTCGATTCATGGCGTAGTAACGGAAATATTGGGGAACCTACCCCTCCCCCCCCCGATTCTCGCTAGGACCGGTCGTAAGATTTGCGGATGACCGTTGAGAAATTTGGGGAATAGGGAGCGTGATCGAAGAGAATAGGTGAATGTGAGGGAAGAACTTGAGGTTTTTGCTCGTCTGAAACTATTACCCAAAGATGTTGATATGACCCCCTGTTCCCGAACCTGGTTACGCCATTGTGTCTATGATTATCGAGAACTCGAGGCAGGAGACAGGAGATAGCCACGCATGAGGCCCTTATGGGGGGGGGGGGGCTCGTACCCCCTATTGAATGCCTGCTCCCCCTGTTGGGACCCTATACTTACTACTAGATACCTATCAACAAATGATTGGCCCCAGTGTTTTATACAGGCCTGTTAGGGTGAGATTCCCCCAAGCCTCAACATCCCCCCCAAAAAATCCCAGCACTTACACAAATTTTGCATTGAACTGACGTGTGTCTTCCCCTCCAGCCAAGTCAATCAATCCCCCCTAAAGGCTTCAATTCCCCCCACGGCCTGGAGTCTGGATAAAACACTGATTGGCCCCCATGCTTAGAATTTGCCACTCCAACGCCTCTCGGGCCCCTCCCACTTGCCAAATCCTGGAGCCGCCACTGGGAGAGACCGACTAAAACGTTGTCTTCAGTTTCTGACGTACGGCGTCAGATTCGAGGAACGGTGGCCGGTCTGGCATCGGCAGTTCTTCCTCGACAGTGTTCGCTGCACAGGTAGACCAGTTCGTCGTTCATAAGGTCACGGGCGGACAGTTCGGCGCGCGGCTGCTCGACGGCGAGAATGTCGGGGGCGGACGCGGACGCGGCGGGGGTTGGAGTTGGAGGAGGAGGAGTAGAAGTCCCCGGACCAACGTTGTCCTCACTGCAGCGTTTGGGGGACTCCCTGGTTCGATCGGTCGTCGAAACCTTCGCCTCCTCAAAATCCGGCGTCCTGATCAGCTCGGTTCTTTCCACGGGAGACCGACGAAGCCCGTTGCTCCCCCGGCACCGGGGGCAGCAGTCGCCCAGCGCTACCAACGGGCACCGGGAACAGGGGTCGCTCGCCCTGAGGCCGCTCCGGGCCCCGGCGATGAAGCCCCGAGCGGGGAACGCGGTCGCGAAGGGTCGTCCTCTCGTCTGCCAGTCGTCGTCGTCGTCGTCTGCCGTCCGTCGCGCCCGGGTTTCCGGCGCTGGCTCTGCGCAGCTCGGCCGGCGGAAGTAGTTTCCAGGATGAGAAGGATGAGGAGGAGGTTTCGACGACCGGTTGCGCTGCGCCTTTCTGGCGCAGTTGGCGCAGCGCTCGTCTCGTCTGGCGCCGACGACCGCTCCCCACTTCTGGAAGGCGGCGGGCGACGAGGAGAAGGAGGAGGAGAAGGAGCCGGTGGGGAGGTTTCTACTCATTCGCACGCGGTATTTCCTGGAAAATGATCAGTAATGTCATAGACATCCAGGCCCCGTTTTGGTCAATGGTTTTCACACAGACTTACTTAGCCTCCTAGCTAAACCACTTAAAATCACATTATTATTATTATTATTATTATTATTAGTAGTAGTAGTAGTAGTAGTAGTAGTAGTAGTAGTAGTAGTAGTAGTAGTAGTAGTAGTAGTAGTAGTAGTAGTAGTAGTAGTAGTAGTAGTAGTAGTAAACCAAGTGGGGAGGGAGTCAGGCGAGCCACTTGGCCAGTTTTTTATCCAGGCCTGTTCGGGGGAGATTCCCCACCCCACCACAAAAATCCTCTGCCCCAAAAACACAGCACTGACAAATTTTTTAATTGAGCTGTGCCACTTCCCCGCCAGCCAAGTCAATTCCCACCCCCAAAGGCCTGGAGTCTGGATAAAACACTGCACCTGGCCTGGCCCAGACCTCTGCTTTTGGAAAGGGGCCTCAAACTAATAGGCCTGTATAAATTATTGTGTAATCCTCTTAAAGGACTAAGGCTTCACAGGGGGCCCGGGGCCCGTGCCCCCTATTGAGTGCTTGGCCCACCAGTGCCTCCTGTTGGGACCCTATACTTAATGCTGCATACATAACAACAAATGGTTGCCACCTCCATGATTAGAAGTTGCCACCCTAACGGCTCCCCCACTTGCAAAATCCTGGAGCCGCCACTGCTTAAAGCGGATCCGCTTTAGGAGTTAGAGGACGAGGACTGATGGACCGCAAATTTATAAATGGTCCAGGCCTCTGACCACGAAAGGACTTGGAACGACTACACTGAGAGTATTTGGTGGGAGAACGATTGGAAACGCAGAGAGGAGGGAGAGGGAGAGGGAGCTTTCCCATTGTTGTCAGTTTACCAAATAACCATTGACCAGTGTTCATTCTAGGCCTTCTTAGGGGGAATTCCCCCTCCCAAGTTTGAAAATGCCCCCTTCCCCACATTTTAAAGATGTTGGCTGGGGGAATGGAAATCCCCCTCAAACGTGTGGAAACTCAAACATTGTCCCCCAAACATTTCAAAATCCCCCCCAATGTCAAGGGGGCTAGAATAAACACTGACCATTGACCTGCGTCTCTACAAGCTCTCGAACCATACCCAGGGTTTAATCTAGGCCGTTTCCGGGGGAAATTGCCCTTCCCCTGGAAATTTCAAATTCCCCTCTCCCGGAAATTTTGGCATACTACATCAACTAACAGCAGCCCCTAGCAGAATTCCCCCGGCTTTTTCAGTTTCCCCCCGGTTTTGTCAGTCCCCCTCACCGGAGTCAAGGAGTCTAGATTAAACACTGGAAAGTAGTTGTCTTCTATTCTTAGGCGCGTTAACCCCTTAAGTGGGGATCCCGGATATATCCGTCCATTTTACATTGAGTTACAGTTAAATACACGGTTAAGGGGTTAAACTATCGTCAAAATCGCTATAGCCAATATGTATCGAAATGAAAAGATAGACAAGCAGGCAGACAGAAAGACAGATATCTGCGAAAGTGTCTTGTGGTCTGTGACCTCTAGGAAGTCAAGGCAGTGTTTCACTTTGCTTACTAAAATCTTCTACGCCATCATCTTTTACCCTCGCTGTTAATCTCTTAAGCTAGGCTATTGGCTATAGGCCTCAGTGGCGTAGCTACATTGGTGCAAACCGGTGCAATTGCACCGGTCGGACCGCCCAGGGTCACTTGTGCAAATCGTGTAAATCCGACAAGATTTGTATTGGGGGAGGGGGTAGACCTGGTATAGTATTTTCTGCAAATCTGTAACAGGTTTGATACAACTTTTCTACAGAGAATGGTATTGGCAGACGTGTGAATGGCTAGCACTTTTGACAGGCAAGTGAAGAGGACCTAGTAATCACGTTTTTTTCAAAAATTAGGGCACTATCTCTTGTATATCAAAATTGCTTGGCATCCAGAATTTTGCCTGTGATTTTCTCTATTGCGTAAATTGGACATTTTAAAGGACATTTTTAAACTACAGAGAATGGTATTTTCAGACGTGTGAATGGCTAGCACTTTTGACAGAGAAGTGAAGAGCACCTGCTAATCAAGTCTTTTTCAAAAATTGTGGCACTATCTCTTGTATATCAAAAGTGCTTGGCATTCAGAATTTTGCCTGTGATTTTCTCTATTGCGTAAATTGGACATTTTAAAACTACAGTTCATGGTAGGCCTATCTTTTATCAAAACAATAGGCCTAGATCTAAAACAACATTTATTCAAGTCCACACTCTACAGGTCTACGTTGCTTTTAAAAATGAAATATCGTATATTTTTAAGGCGTTGTGAAGTCAACGTAGCCTACACCTGTCATGTATATCTAGAAAATACTTCGAAATTGTGGACAAATAGACTTCCTTGCAACGGTAAATCAACCGTAGCGCTATCTAGGCCTACAGTAAATGCTGCCTGTCATTATAGAACTAATGACACACAATAAGCTTAATTAATACGGAGCATTATTCCTATGCACGATAATACTACAGTAATTGCGTAGACCACTCACGCAATTTTGACCAATTTCCACGAATTTTCCTTTCGAAAACACATCACAATTATAACATTCAGAGTTGAATAACCGCTACTTAAAAGTTAAAACTGCCAGTCAGTAACTGGACACTCGTAAAACCGCTTTCATTTTGTAATGAAATTATTGCGCAACATCAATAAGAAGTAAATAAAGTCGACCTCTATCAGGTTGCGGAATTGCTTTGAGTATGTAATTAAACTAACACGTATTGTAATCAGGGGCGTAGCGACTGGGGTATATCGGTATATAGACTATAATATAACCCCAAATCAGTATGCATACTGTACAGTATAACATATATAGCCTAATATACAATTATAACATACAAATAATATAATATACTATATATACTGTTTATATACATTATATATATATATATCCCAAATTTATCCCCCAAATTCAATTCCTGGCTACGCCCTGAACGTAATGGTAATGTAGTATTTGTATAACGCCTCTCTTTGACGTAGCCACGGGGAATCCCCCTATTTGAGGCGGAAACCGGTCGTGAAATTCGCGCAGAACCGGCAAGCAGTGGCGGCTCTAGGATTTGTCAAGTGGGGGCCGTTGGGGTGGCCAATTTCTAATCATGGGGCCAACCATTTGTTTTAGGTATGTAGCATTAAGTATAGGGTCCCAACAGGGGCACTGGGGACCAGGCACTCAATAGGGGGCACAGTCCCCCGGTCCCCCCTGTGGAGCCGCCACTGCCGGCAAGAGGTTGGGAACGGGGGAAGTGTGGGGTCGAAGAGACCGCCGGTGAACTCAAAGCGTTTGCTTGTTGAGATGACGACCCTTTTTGCTCGTCAAGACTTTTGGTGGGAAAATGTCGATGTGCCCCCCCCCCATTCTGGAATCCTGGCTACGCCGCTGGCACCTCTTTATATTTCTACTCAGAGGCGGGCGGGGCGTGCCAAATAGAACCATAACCATACCTAGCAACAAATAGTTGCCCTCCCCTGTTTAGAAGTGTCCACCCCAACGCACTTCCCTCCCCCCCCCCACTTGCCAAATCCTGGAGCCGCCACTGTCTTCAGGGATACTCGCTTCCAGGATAGACGGCATCGTGAATGAGGTTGCTCCACTGTTTCTGTCGTCTGCCATTCGGGTCTCCATTTAAATTTCCATAGCGATAAAAGATAATCGTTAATCTTCGCACATTCGTGTATTCTAATCGGCAACAGCCTACTATTCCGACCCCTGTCCAATTTCTCAACGGTTTTGCGCAAATCCAACGGCCGGCCCCAGCCAGAAAAGAGGCCGCCCAGCGGCGTAGCCAGGAATTGGGGGGGGGGTATAATGCGATTTGGGGAGGTATAAATCTTTAGAAACTTAGAAAATCTTCCAAAACACATTAAAAACTTTAAGGTAGGCATAGCCTGATCTTTTTTGTGGGGGTTATATATAAACCGATATGCCCCTCCGTAGCTACGCCCCTGGGGCCGCCCCGCCCCCCGCCGTGGGTACGTACTCGAATGCAACAAAGTAGGGGTATTTTTACACCACCTAACACCCCCCCCCCCAATTTGAGTTCGACACCCTCCAACATGTCCTAATCTAAGAATGGTATGTAGCCTAATGGTATGTACTCTAAATGGCCCCCGAACCCCCTCCCCAATTCGAGAAATAAGACCCCCACTTTATTTGTGGTTCATGGGTTCTTTGCATGTCTGACTTTTTTGTGCGATGACTTTTTTCACACTTATTCGGCAGAGACTCCCAAATGTTACCAACACTCCCCCCCCCCCATAAATTCGCAATCCTAGAAATAACCCTGCAACAAAGTACTGTAACTATAAATACAATGAAAATCCCACTTTTGTTGTCGAGCCACCTCCCATCCAGAACAGTCTCCGAAATGGAAACTCTACGGGCGCTATACAAATTAAACCATTACGTCGACATCGGAATTACAACGCGTTACGGTCGGTCCAAATGTCCGGCATGTTGGAATCGAACTCTATTATAACGAAGGCGACGATATGCGCTATATAAGTCACTGCCGGGCGACGCTATCGCTATAGAATTGATCTCTGCGGCCATTTAGATAATTATATTGTAAATCCGGGTCTTTCGAGATTCAATCTTACTTGTGTACATAGAGAGCCATTATATAGAAACGATTGAAATCTGCTTCTAATCCAGACGACGTCTCTTCCAAATGAATTGATTTGACAAGACCCTGTCATATTGCATGCCCATTAGAGATTCGAGGGCAGGGGAGGGGCGGGGTGGCGTAGGGGACAAAGGCGTCGATCCACTTAGAATATTGGTGGGGAAACCTCCGAAGTTAGGCACATGAAAAGTTGATGCTGTCATTTCTCGTTGTCCTGGTCACTCACGACTCGCTATATATATATATATATATATATATATATATATATATATATATATATATATATATGAGACACGAGAAATGACAGCATCAACTTTTCATGTGCCTAACTTCGGAGGTTTGGACCCCAATATTCCAAGTGGATCGACGCCTTTGCTCAGAGCAGAGCCGACGATCTATGCTCCTATGCTGAATGCGATACGGAAGCATTTCGATAAGATGCTGCATTTCAGAGACCCATAGATAGCAGCCATCGATACATTCGACGGCAAAACACACGGAAGAAAATTCAAAGTGCAAATGAATATATTCTCTGAGGCGAAATATTAATTTAATCAACGGACCGGGAAGATCTTGTTGTCGCAAGGGAAGATCTTACTTACTTTTCGCTATACAGATTTCATTTAGAAGTCGATGCGCGTTAACGTTTCTGCACAGAATTTGCAAAATATTCAAATTTATTCATTAAAAGCTTCTCTCGGTGTATAACCCCCCGTGTATAACCCATGCACATCCGTGGTCAGTTGGTCCATGGGGGGGTGAGACTCTAAGCATCGCCCACCCCACCCCCAACACAGTGAACTCACTGCGAACGTTAACTAATAGCGCTACATATTTGGTGCTACGATGAAACACTTGAGGTGTCAAGATTACTGTGAATCTCTTACCGCATATAACAATTCACCGACAATGCAGCTGTCAGTGTCAGTAGCAGAATGGCAGCCAACGCACCGAGACTGACACCTGCGAAAAAAGAACACATTTTTCGATGTGGCGGCGAATAAAACTAACAACCGAAGATGAAAAATTCAACATTTCGATTAAACAAAGCGCCTAATGTTAGAGTAAATACGGTACTGCGCTCTATACGAATAAAAATACAGCAACGATTTCAATTCTCGTGCTATATAAGCTGCAATGCAGTGTGGCATTTGTAGGGTTAAACGAAGGAATTCCTGGACAATGTTTAGCTTCATGCTGTCATTTTAACTTATATATATATATATATATATATATATATATATATATATATATATATAGTGGTTCTCACACAGGGCAGTCCCTACTGAACCACTTTAAACCTTGTTATATTATATCAGATTATTATTATTATTATTATTATTATTATTATTATTATATAACTAACTTATCTAGCATAATGAAACAATTTGAAACCTCCCCACCAGAGTTATTTCTAGGATTATCAATTTGGGGAGGTGTCGGTAAATTCTGGGGGTCCCCTAGGCTTCCAAGAAGTCTAAAAAGCAAAAAAGGTCATTGCGTAGCTAAAATTGGGGGATGTCGGTCTCAAATTGGGGAGGGGTATTGGGGGGTGTTAGACTGTTAGGGGGTGTAAAAATATCTCTGTTCCCCACTGATCTGATCCCCCACACGCATAGTCGCAAACATGGACTAAAAAGTGGGGGCTCAGCCTCCACTATATCTTACCCCTTCCCTAGCCTACTAAAAAGTGAGTGTGGTGGCCCCGAGCCTAGCGACCTAACAGCAGCCCCATAGCTCTAGAGCCCCCGGGCCCCCTGAGGCCATGGGGCCCTCTAGGCTGACCGATGATGGACGTCGCCACGGCGAAGTCTCCGGCGGAAGTCGTTGGAGCCGCCCTCGTGGGTAGGTCGTGAGGAAGTTGATGACGACGAGGCACAGACGATGACAGAGTTGACCAATGCCGTGCTAATACAGTCACAACAACATCATCATCATCATCATCATCGTCGTCGTCGTCGTCGTCGTCGTCGTCGTCATTTCGGTCACCGTCTTAGTCGTTGTCAGACCGATTCTGACCGAAAAGCATGTAGGGCTTTTAGGCCTATGTAATGTAATCGAATCATGCATTTCTATAGCGCCTTGTATTAATTAATGAACTAATCAGCAATCTGTACAGTTCTGCACAGGCCGTGCTAATGTCGATCCTTCGGCGTGAATGTGTCCCGGAATCGAACCCAGTTTGACGGCGCGCAGCTCAGACGCTCTACCAAGTTAGCCAACCATGGGCGCCCGCACATTGGGGCAAGAGCGGGCACATGCCCCCTCCCTGAAAATACAAATACCAATATTAACATTGAAATTTGAAAAACTTGCTAAAATATTAACCGTGACCATTGTATTAACATGTGTTTTGCCCCCCTCCTGAAAAAATTTGTGATATAAGTTCATGTAACTGCGACCATTGTGTTTTGCCCCCTCCTGGAAAAATTTCTGCTGGCGCCCATGTTACCAACTGAGCCACCGAGGCACTCACTCACACACACACACACACACACATGCATGTGTGTGCGTGTGGATGTATGTTGATAAAATCTGAATGCTAAGAGGAAATGACTTCAGGATCTTGATTTTTTTCTTCTTCTCTGGATCCTAAGATTGGGACCGAATAATATCCTTCCGCGGCCGTCGAAATAGAGCGGCGGATGGAGAAGAAGATAAGCAGACGACTCGCCGACCGAAATATGGAACGCCGATAAATTCATAAATAGTTCTTGTGGAAGGTACAAATGCCAAGTTCAGTTTTAGACAAAGAAAGTCAATTCTATCCTAATAAATACATTAGCGAGAATCTTTTTTCCAAAGGACGGCTTCGCACACTGACTGGTTATACATGGCCACGAAATTTTGCCAAAAGCATAAAATCCTTATTCTTGAAGATGGCAGAGTGGGTTATGCGCTGGAGCGTCAGACTGACGGAGCGGGTTCAAGCCCCGTTAGTGCCCCTAGTGGCTTTCACACAGGCAGTAGTGCCTTCCAAGCCACTTTAAATCATGCTAAGTTTTTTCGTGCCTAAAATCATTGTCCTTACAGATTTATTCTCCTCTAGCAGCGAAAAACAGCCAGATGAAGTTTTCATATTTCCTCATCTGTGAGAGGTAGAAATCAGATGTGGGAACTGATGTTCCGAACTTAAAAAGTTGAGTCAATTTCGAATTTAGACCAGCATTTTTAAAATACCGGTGGTATCTGCCTAACAGGTATATGAAACAGCAGATAATAGATTGATTATTTTAGTTTGCTTGCTTATAACAGAATTATGAAAGCTGTATTACAAAACCTATAAAAATATTCTCAAACGGCAGTTCTATTATAAAGGCATGGCCCTCTGCAATAGGCTTAGCTTACCTAGGCCCTGTAGTAAAATTAAAGATATCTGGCCTGTCTCTAGCTGATATTTATTCTAGCGACGGCTGTCCATAGAATGGTCAATCTGGTGATATATGACATCGCGGTATACAAAGACGCCGAACCAAGTAAGTAAGATACGACGGTGTAATCTGTCTAGAACTCAGTCGCCCACAAGTCCTGATGTCTTCTTCTGTTTAAATCTGTCTGCTGTCTGTCTATCTGTCTGGTCTGTCTGCCTGCCTGTCTGATCATATTCATAGCGTGGCGCAGTACACAAAAATGAAACATAAAAACTGTCAAAAGAAGGCTGGAAATGGACAAGACAGTGTGAGAGTGATGCAGATGCAGTTACTCTGTGAGTTATGCCAAAATTCTTCTGAATGCAAACAACAAGTGTTTACTGCAGAATTTTGAGGCCTTACAAATAAATTCATGTCTGTCTGTCTGTCTGTCTATCTGTCTGTCTTGTCTGTCTGTCTGTATTGATCTGACTTTGCCGAAAAAGCAGTGGCGGCTCTAGGATTTGGCAAGTGGGGGGCCGTTGGGGTGGCAACTTCTAATCATGGGGGGCCAACCATTTGTTGTTTAATGTATGTAGCATTAAGTATAGGGTCCCAACTGGGGGGACTACTGGGGGCCAGGCACTCAATAGGGGGCACGGGCCCCTCTGGCTCCCTCGGTGGAGCCGCCACTGCGAAAAAGAGATTAAAAGGCAATTCTCCATGTAGTTCCATCTACACAATATGAGGATCATCCATTATAGTGCAGTACACTGAGCCCCAGAGGAACAGACCATGTACTGCTAATAATTTTACAGATGTCCTTGGACAGACCATAGTACTCTTTTTTATTTCCTCATTATACAGACAGACAAGAGGACAAGAGGACAAGAGGACAAGAGGACAGAGAGGCGCGTTCACGGCATGAGACCACTTCTCTACTCTCCTGTGACAATGGACATGCGTCTTAAGGACTGGTGAGGGTGAGGGTGAGGTCGTCAGAGAGAGAGAGACAGCTCGTTAGTCTATTTTCTGAGCGAAAAAATCGACGGAAAATTCACGCAGTGTCGCACCTTTTACGTTATCCGCCGCCCCGCCCCCGCTTTCAGGTCTCCACTGTTTAATTAACCTAAGATTAGCCGCGCGAAGAGGCTGCGTGGCACTTAAGATCTTCGCGCTTTTTTCTTTATTTTTCGCTCACTTCCGGAGTCGGCGAATGGCGCATTAGCGGTTCGAAAGTCGGGGAGGGGGGACTTGAAAGCCTTACACGATTTTCCTATATGAGGTAATAAGATTTTCTAGAGATGGAAATCGTAGAGAAAAGGAACGCAGTTAGGCCTATAGGGAATGAGACGGACAGACAAACAGACATACAGAGAGCCAGACGGATAGACAGGCAGACGGATAGACAGACAGACAGGTATGGGGCTATGGGCAGGTATAGACAGAGATAGGCAGACATACATTAACTCACTCAGACAGAGACAGATACAGAGATAGACAGACAGACAGCCAATAAGCTTTCTAAGGAGATAGAAATCATAGAGAAAAGGAACGCAGTTATAGGGAATGAGACAGGCGGACGGACGGAGAGACAGAAAGATACGGAGATACGCACACAGACAGACAGACAGACTTAATGGATGAGATGATTCCTCTGTGTGTGTTTTGCCCATGGAGGGCGCCACAAGCCAAAAATTGGGTGGGCCAACATGGCCTGTTTGAAATTGGACAATGCAAGGACTAGTGCTACAGTAGGCTATAGATATGCAAAAATTCAGATGAGCGATGAAACGAATTAAAACCACATATTCTTGTGTCCCCGTCTTTGCTGTGTCAAACCGTACTAGAATTGTCAATATATTCTGTCTCAATTTTTTTCTAGAGCTTTCGAAATGCCACAAAAAATAATGAGCCATTTGAAACGACACTACACAAAGTCTTTCAGAAATCTATTCTCTGTCAAATGTCTAAAAAATCAATCGAGAGATAAGATGGCGCTTAATAGAGCTGGTTTCTTCTATTACAGGTTTTATAGACCACAGAAATATTATAAAATTGATACCCTGTTTGAAATTGGACAATGCTAGTGCTACAGTAGGCTGGCTATAGATATGCAAAAATTCAGAAGAGTGATGAAACGAATTAAAAGTTTTGCCTGAATAAGCAATTAAGTGTGCCACACTTTGACTCGTCGTTCGGTGAATAGGATCGAACTCAGATCTGCAAAAAGTATTCCGCGATTTCGGAGAAACTTCGCATCGCTCCATCGCTTCCGGACCGGATCGCATCTGCTTACTTACCGACGCAGTCCGCGTTGTGGGCGTCCCAGGCGAGTCCGGACGTGCACCGGCTCAGCTGGAAGACGGCGTGGGGGGTGCCGGGGACGTGGTAGCCCTTGAAGCAGGTGGTGTTGGCCGTGAGAATTCCGCCGTCGATGGAGTAAACGGTTCGGGCGTTCTGGGGCGATCTGTACGGAACGCAACCGATGCCGACGGCTGCCATCATCAAACGACAGGTTTATTGACAACAACAACAACAACAACAACAACAACAACAACACGACTCATCAGAGTGTTGGAGCTGTGAAATTTGAGCTGGGGGAGGGTGAGATTTTCATTAGTCTGAAATTCAATGAATGACAGAAACCGCATGTACCCGATATATGCGATATTTGGGAGGGTTGCTAAGGTAGCTGGGGGGTTCAACCCCCCCTCCCAACACTCCTCCTTCCGGCAACTCCCCAACACTGACTCATTGACTCATCAGCATCGTCATCATCATCATAGGGGTCCATCCATATACATAGTACGTACGCACTGAGGGAGGGATCGGATTTTGGAGATGTTCAATTGTACGCTATATATGTGCAACTGGGGAGGGGGTTAAAATATGACTTTTTGCGTACGTATTACATGGATGAACCCTAATTGCTTTCTGCCTGCTCGTTAGCGGAAAAAGCTGACAACGCAACTACAAAATTGATTTTCTGTATGATAGAAACCAATGGAATTCAGGAGTACTATAAGCAGTAGGAGTATATACATATGGCAAACATGTCGGCATATTGAAGGAATTCTCCGACGAAAACCACTTTCTACCCCCCCTCTTCGTTGCATCAAATCCTTCTAGAAATAGCTAGTCAATATAGCCCGTCTAAATTTTGTTCTACAGGGTTTGAAACGAGACACCTCTTACTTTTATTACAATTTGTTCGTGATGATGTAATATACATACATATATATATATATATATATATATATATATATATATATATACTGTATATATATACATATATACTGTATATATATATATATGGAAAACGAGCGACGATGGAAATAGTAATGGTTGCAAAGCGGTCCATCTTCTGTAAATAAGTAAGTAAAACGAAATTTATATAGCGCTGCATGCCCGAAGCTTGGCGCAGTGCACCAGCTTATCCACGAGCGCTCAACCTGAGCAAAATCCACGGCAGGGACGTAGCCAGGAATTTGATTTGCGCGGGTATAATGTGATTTGGGACTGGGAGGGTATAAATCTTAAAAATCTTTGAAAATCTTAAAAAACACATTGACAATTTTAAGGTAGTCTGATTTTTTTGGGGGGGGGTATATATACACCGATATAGCCCCCGTCGCTGCGCCTCTGATCCACGGTAAGCATTCCTTTTGTTTTCTACCATTGATTCGTTGTCAATTCCAGGATCTTAGCGAGTGACACGTTCTTGCGCACGGCGACATGCGATGAAAGGTGCTTGTCCCTAACGCACCGAGTCACGTAGAAATAGAAAAGGCGCTATACAAATGTCACATTACACGTAATGTCTTTCTTCTTCTTTCTTTTGACTGGATGAGTCTTGGCAAATTGCCAAGTCTTTTTGACTTGCAAGACTTGCGAAGTTTCTTATGCGTTGATGGATCGTAAATCGCATCACGAGTAGATGAATTGGATGGATAGAGACGGATGGATACCGTATGACCTCTGTCTTTCTGGTCTGCCATCGGTGGCGTAGCCAGAGTTCGGAATAGGGAGGGGGGCCCACACATCGACTTTAAGTTTTCGCTTTAAAATAACAGTGTTTATTCTAGGCCTTCTCTGGTGGGAAGAATTCTCCCCCCCCATTTGAATTCCTCCAAAATTGTTGACATTTTGGCAAGTAGTATGACCTCCCCAATGTATGTGCCCCCAAAATTTAACCCCCCCCCCAACAATGTCTAGGTGGCTAGAATAAAAACTGCTTTAAAAGTTTCCGACGAGCAAAAAAGAAAGTCATAGAAGAATTCTTCTCACATTAACGTATTGTCTTCAATCATGCCCCACCCACCCGTCCCACAAATTTCTCAACGGATTTTTGCACCGATCCCATGACCCAGAATCAGGACCTGCCCCCTCGACCCCCATGGCTACGCCAATGTATTACACTAGACAAAGGCGTCATAGCAACTCTATCAAATGAGTAGGTCGGTAAATAACCTAAAATAACAGTCAGGTGCAGGGGCGTAATCAGCCAGGAATTTGATTGGGGGGGGGGCGTATACATTTGGGAGGGCATATATTATATATGCAATATATTATATATATTATATTATTTTTATATACTATATGTTATATATGTATATATACATATGCGTGTTATATATAGTGTATTATATATAGGCCTACATACTGATTTTTGGGGCAATATATACCTATACACCGCCCGTCGCTACGCCCCTGGTCATGCGCTATATAAATTACTTGACATCCGATAAAAACGTAAAGGCGTTGCCCGGGCTCGTCGAGAGAAATTCCGGGCCCCGGACAGAGCAGTCACTTGCCCTAGCAAATTTTTTTTATAGAAGTTTGTGAAACGTTTTTATTGTCCTTAAAAATAGTTCAGCGAGTTTCCAGATTAAGTGATGATGACGCTTTTCACTTGTCGGACATTTTCAAGACGTTAGTGGACACGCAATGCCTTCAGCGGGCCCCCTACAGATCGCCGGGTCCCTCGGCATTTGACCCTGCCACCCCCTCCTCTCGGCGGGCGGGCGGCCTGGGGTTGCCATAGTGTACTCGACGATACAAGGGAAATGGGAACTTTTTTATCGGATGTTAAGTAATTTATATAGCGCATGACCAGGGGCGTAACGACGGGGATGTATCGGTATATAACCTATAATATAACCACAAATCAGTATACATAGAGAGCATTTTGAGTACCCTATCTCCACAGCTTTTCATCAACCCACATAAAACTTCAATCAATGATTATCAATCGACCAATCTAGGCCCCACGGGGCATGGATATTTTTACACCCCTAAAACCCCCAAAACCTCCAATTTGTGACCG